>JAMXBD010001918.1:0-268877 GCA_024138025.1 Combretum micranthum
TTCATCAAAAGAGATATGTCTGATCTCAATTAACAGGTACTTAAGCACTTATGGAGCAACTTCAAAATGGGAAAAAATATTTTTAACCTTGTGTAAATATAAAATACATTAAATTCAAATGTTTCTTTGTGATGGAAAAAAAAAAATCTCTCTTTGTGTAAATTCAAATATTTTTACCCTTGTAAATATTAATGTTACTACTAATCCTTTGTGTAAATATTTCTTTGTTGTAGATATAAAGTTGACTATTGTGCTTTCATTAAAGTAGTAAAGGAATAAATTTTGATTTAGAAGTTTCAAAAGGTGATAATTGTATGATTTTAATAGGATAGCTTACAGACTTATAATTTGTGGTTCTTAAAAATTGATTTTAAAATAAGTTTTATTGCAAGTTAGTAGCTAGGTTAAAATCAACCAACCCACTAATACTAACTTATCATATTTTTCTTGAATTTGATTGAGTGGTGATTATAAAAAATTTTTCAATAATCAAATTTCTTTTAATTTTTGGTCAATGGTTTGCATCAAACTAGTTAAAGTTTGATGCAAATTGAATTAAAAAAAATTTTGAATCGAAAATTAAAGAATCCAAGCTTGCCATCGATCGATTATAATACCTCACCCCTAACTTGTACTCTTTGACTAGTAGATATATGCCATGTATCTTATAAATGTGGCAAGTAATAAATCATTAGATATGATATCTAACACTATACTTAAAGTGTAAAATCGGGATTGTAATTTTGACATTATTCTTTAAATTAACTTACTATTAGATTATGGTAAATGATTATTAACTCATCTTTATCACTAGAAAATTTGTGCTCACAATGATTAGTTGGCTTAATTATGAGTAAGATTTTTATCTTAGCTAATGTGAATCTAAGGTTTGAATAGAAGCTACATATTATCAACAATTAGTATACTTCTGAGGATAACTTTATAATATAATGTTTGATCTGGTATGAAATTATGTTCATAGTTAGAGTATGTTCAATTAAGGTACTTGATATGATACAATAACTTAATGACCTATCTTTCTAAGGTTCTTAATCATTGTCACAAGATCCTTCAACTTTTTGGGATCCTTTATGCAAGTCCCTAAATAGTTGTCTTGTATTCATATATATATATATATATATAAAATGTCAATGGCCTAAAATATATACATGATTATATATTTATTTTGTTTATTTTATAAAGTAATAAATGGAGAACAATAACACTTTGCTTGATATGATGAAATAATTTAGAAAGGAAATAAATGAAAGTGAAGAAAATGAATGGAACATTAATTATAATAAAAGATGAAATAAGTTATAATGATAAATTACTTATACGTCTTAAAAAATAATAAGTAATTTAAAAGAGAAGCGTATAAAAGCAATTTCAAAAGATTTCCCCCCTTTTCCTCCTAACTCTCTTCATTTTAGAGAGGATATAAAAGTAGTGGGGTCTATAAAAAATATTACATCTATTTTTCATTCCATTGTCTTTCCCTATTAAAACAAACAAGGCAATGAAATTCAATTCTCTTATTTCCTCCTCCCCCTTAATCATTCCCTCTTAATTCCCCTATACTAAATACAGTGCAAAAGTAAATAAAGTAAAGAGGTTATTAATACATGGACTTGATACTAAGGATCCTAAATGAGGTCCTTAGTATTCAATGTCCTTTTATTATCCTTAAATACTATTTAGTACTTTAGATATTAATTTTTTATTTTTATTAGTTTACCCTAACATTTGTCAATGATCAACAAAAAAGAAACAATTTTTTGGGGTCTTTTCCACAATGGCAAAGAACAATGAAAAGGTAGGCTTTAGCATATGGAGTAGTGTGAAGAACCTCCATTGAACATTTTCTAATAGATTTTTTATATATGCAACTTTCTTTAAATGAAGATAAAGGTTGAATTGGAATATGATTAAGCATACTCAATGGAGGTCCTTGATACAATTTATATGCTAAAAATTTACGTTTTTGAGATGCTTCACCATTGTGTTAAAATATTTTTTTGGGACCTTTTTCTTTTTTTGATTCTTTTTTTTTTTTTGTAAAGTTGACAAATATTAGAGTAAAATAATAAAAAAATAAATAGATAATATTTGAGTTATTAAATGGTACATAGATAATATTTGAGGAATATACCCATTACCTTATTTACTCGCAAAATTGATTGGGGGAATATTTATTTTTAGTAACTTTTCTATTCCTTATGTAAAGGGAATAATTGAAAGATATCATTTTGCCTCCATTTATTTTTAATTTCAGTTTATTACTGCAATTATCAAATGGGGCATAATAATATATTTAATTTTATTCCTAGAATAATACTGCAATTAATAAATTGAAGTAAAACTTGAAACATATATTACAGATAATAAGATTTTAAATGAAAATATATCATTCATTCTCTGATTATACTATTTCAAGCATAACTTTTCTAATAATTATCCATATTATATTTAAGTGAACAAGCCATTAGAGATATTAAATGAGGTTTTTACCATGAAACATGCTAGGTTTTGAGGTAACTTGACAATTAACAAATATGCATTAATTACAATTTTGATAGTAATCTCATTTTATAAGATGCATTAAGTAGTAGCTTAATTTCCTTTTGCTAGATTAATATTAATCTTTTGAGTATGAACTTCGTTTCTGGAATTGATTTGGTTGGTGGTCGTTAGGATTTTGATGTGCATGTGACATATCCATATGAACTTAAAGCTTTCTTAAAGTACATGTGGGAAATATGTTCAAAAAAAAAAAAAAAGTACATGTGGGAAAAGAGTTGTACATAATATATTATTTATATAGGGGACAACTACTTGCACTTGCATCAATCAATAAGCCAATCATTATCTAGTAATTATCAGCTAAAGATAACGTTCTGGAGTCTACTAATTAGCTTTTGAAATTCCACATCTCTATAATTGTGCTTGTTTGGATGATCCCACGTGAAATGCGACTGTATCGATCAAGTGATAAAAGGACAGCATAACAACGTCAAGCTTCATTTGCCTAATTACTAGAAATATCAAAGAATGTGTCTTACCATCCTATCTTTGCTTTTTAATTTAATTAGAGGTGAACGGGTAATTTATTATATAAGGTACTTGTTTAGATCATATTTGAATGAGTAAAGTTTGGATGGGTATTAAGGGTCACAGAGTAGGGTATAAATATTAATTTTTTAGAATCTGCTCTCACAAGGTAAGGTACGAGTATAAAGCCTTCAAACCCTATACCCATCCTCAAACCTGTATTATACTATAAAAGATACAAGTTTTAAGATATCATGTACCCATCTTGTTAAATATTATAAATAATATTAATATATAACAAATAATGATATTTCATATTTTAGTTTGCAACTACTTATATTCAAGATTATTATTTATTGACTACACCTCAGAAAGTTTTATTATAGAAGGATTTGTATTATTTTACTTTAGAAAGACTCATTATTTTTATTTTAGAAGTACCAAGATTGTACGTATGCACTTAAACTCCTAAATTATATAGAGATGTTTTTTTTATAGCACTAATTAATACATAGAAGTAGTTTCATAATTTTTAATTTTGGAATTTTGTGCAAGTTTTATAATTTTGTTTAATATAATATAAATAGGTTCCATAAGTATTTGTTGTAAGCTTCAACTTACATATGAATAGATTCTATATATTATAAAACTTGTGATATTAACAAATTATTTAATTTTTTTTTCATATTATTTATATTGAATGTATGAAAATAAGATAGTGTCACATATATTACATGAAAACATATCAAAGACTATAAACTTTATGTTTTAACAAGAAAGAAAAAATATAGAGATTTTTTTTTTTATAAAAAAATTACAAGTTTCATAGGGTACACTGTACCTTATAGATTTTACTGGGTACATGGTAGAGATTGAGTACAAAGAGCCACAGGGTAGGTTTCGTGTATAAAATTCAATACCCTGTACTTACAAGGTAGGGTATGGGTAATGCTCCATACCTTACCTATCTTATACCCGCTTACCCCTAGATTCAATGGTGTATTTAGTACCTAAATTTTCTCTAAATATAATCAACTACTTAATTGTAAAATAGGTAATTTAATATTTAATTAAAGTTTTTCTCTACCTTAGCTAATCGAGTAAACTCTATTTACTAGACGAGCACTCACACTGAAAAGAAGTGACATGTGCTAATTCCTTGCTTTAATTTGTTGTCTTATTATTATTTTTTTTATCAGTTACTTGATACATGTCATAAAGTGTCGACTCAACAAATGAAGTTAGCTATGTAGAGTAGTATCAATTAATATGAAAATTTTGATTATATATTAAATTGACTACTCTGTATTTCAAGTATTTAATTGTATATTTGAAAAATGTTTTGATACCAAATGTGGCAGTAGGCCTTATTCTTATGGTTATAAATGATAAACAAACTTATTTTGTATAGTTGTTATCGATTATGATAGATTCATTTGCTAGCATAATCGAAATAAATAATTGTTATGCATAATACGTCTAATTTTTTTCATAACAAGATCATGCTAAATTAAATACAATTATAGATCTCTTTTAAATTTTGTTTTTGTTTTGACGATTGGTAAATTAAATTATAAGGTATCAAAAGGTAAGTTTATTTAAGGTATTAATGTTTCAAGTGATCGGAAAGAGAAATCAATATTTCACAAAGTAATCAAATGAATTATCACGTTCATAAAATTCTTTTAAGGTATTAATGTTAATGTTTGAATTAGTTTTCAATTAGATTTCCTTAATTTTCCTTAACAATTGATACTTTATTTGACTCACTTTGTGATATATTAAATGAATTTACTTCAAATGTTGATACCTTTTATATGATTTACTCTTTTAAAAATTGAAGTGAATTGAGTTATTTATGATATAAGATTAAATTTTAATTGAAGATAGGTAGTAGGTATAAAAATAAGTTTTAAATTTGCATATTTGATTGTTTGGTTGGCTATTAACAAAATCTCTTAGTTATACAGTAGGTCAAGGTTATTGAGTTTCTATTACGTTGACAAGATTTGAATTTATTAATTTGTGAGGTTTTTCCCATGTAATTTAGAATTGACAAAATATCATAGAACTTGGTATTTATAATTTACAACATATAAGTTCAAAATAATTTTAAGATAAAATGAAATCATATCAAATAAACATCTTACTAAACACTAACAGCTCGTTCACTTGTTGATTAGAATAAAAAGGGAATTGAATTCCAATTCAAATGGAATGTAATAGAGTTGTAATGACTATTACAATGTTCACTTGGTATAAAAAGTAAAACAAGTAATTATTAGAGTAAAGGTAAAATATCTATAATATCCCTTGTATTTATTACAAAGAAAAGATAATTGTATATATGTTATTTAGGGATGCAACTGAGGCGGGTTCGGGATGGGTTTTTTGAAACCCTAACCCGACCCGACCCGAGTCTTAATGGGTATCCCAGAACCCAAGAAAAACCATATTGGGTTTTTTTTTTTTTTATCATTCTCAAAACCGGACCTGCTAGGGTTTTAAGGAACCCATAACACAACCCGACCCGACCCGACCTAACTACAAGATTTTCAATTTTTTTCCTTAAAAAAATGCAAAAGAAAGAATTTTGTTTTAAATTATTAATGATACAAATACTTATATTGAAAGAATGAATTTTAGACAATAATATAATATAAAATTATGCAATCATTTTATTTCCACTTACTTTTACATATATAGAATATAAATGGGTTTCTTGTTTTAATAACTTAATATTTTTAATTTTTTAATATTTTGAATATATGCTGGGTCGGGTTTTTCCAACGGGTTACATAATAAACCCAAAACCCGACCTAATAACTCATTGGATTTTTTTTTAATCCCAAAACCCTATAGAGTTTTTAGTGGGTTGGACGGTCGGGTATCTTATAATGATCCGCTCCGCTTGTATCCTTAGTGTTATTTTCAAGATAGAGATATTTATGATAAAGTTGAAAAATTATAGCAATTCATAGGTCAGAGATATGAATTGCTATTCATCATTTTAAGTAATAGTAATTCATTATGACTTGTCATTCTTTGCAAGTGAACATCGTAATATCAGCTCTACTTGGAATGGAAAAAAAATGAATAGCTATTCATATCAAGTGAATGGACTGTAATTAAAAAATGAAGAACTTTTCATTTGTTTCATATATTATATAATTAATGCCGAAAAGTATAAAAATTTACTTTCAAAGATCTTTAATAAGTATTCTGAAACACATCCCCTAACCAACCTTCCCTAAATTATCTATTACTTGTGAAATTCCATCATTTAAGGTAGGTCCTTTCTGGTGGTTAAACCATAGGACATCTAGCAGATGCAATGGTTGAGATACCCAATGTAATCTAAACAGGGCCATCCGTTTCCAGCACGAGCAGCTAATGTAATTGGGGTGGGACCTTGCAACCGACAACGGCAGACCTGGGTTAGCCTCTCATACAGTTGGCGGCAAGTGGCGAGCCCCATGCGTGGACCCTCGTCTGTTGTGGATATTTTTGCCAAACTTACAAAATATCAATGCTTTTTGAATAGACATCGAAACGGGCGGTTCGCTTCTCCGGCAATTTCGTACCTAAAAACTATATATCGAAGACGGTTATGAACCGTCGAAAAACCCACCGATTTGCGGTTAATCGGTTCCGACCCACAATATATAGAAATTAAAAAAAAAAAAAAAACACAGAACACGGACTTAATTGAGGGAGGCGACTAGGGCGCATGGGAAAAAATGGGAAGGAGAAGGAGAAGGGCACTTGGGAAAATTTCCGTGTCATGTATAAAATTGCCAAATCAACTTTTACAAAAGGGAAATAAATTGATGGTGCAGCAGTCATGCTCATGCATAAGTCATAATTAAAATTTTTTCATGATTTAAAATTTGAAAAAGGAAGCCTGTTTTTTATGGGCAATGAGAAATTAAAAAAAAGTTAACTTATTGTTAAATGATTATTTCATATAATTTAGGTACCTATATTGTGGGTTTGAGACTCTTGTACATTTTGTCGGTGTGTGTGTTTGTGGAGCGGCCTCTGTATTGCAAATGCAATTTAAGAAAAAAAAAAAGATTCACGGTTCGCGTGAAATCGAAGCCGAAACTGCCAGAACCGGTGGTTCCGTGGAACCGCGAACCGTGCCGGCTCTGGCGGTTCTTAAATTGCCCTGAATCGAAACCGGAATTGCCAGAGTTGGGGCGGTTCATGGTTCCACGGAACCATCGGTTCTAACGATTCCAGTTCTGGTTCCACACGAATCGTGAATTGCGTGATGTTTTTTTTTTTAATGGCGGGTTGGAACCGATTGAACCGCCGGTTCTGCGTGGACGAACCGCTAAGATCTACGGTTTCTGGCAGATCCTTCGGCGATTTATAACCATCTCCGACGGAGCAGTTCGCAGTTCGAAAATCGTCCCATGCCCATGTCTAGTTGGAGACTTACAGAGGAAGTGAGGAGGTAGAGTGTGTAAGAAGATACTCTTCAAGCACCTCCTATGAGTTGAGAGAACCCCTCTCGATCGAAGGCATTTATAATGATTGGCTTTCTTGTCTGGAAGGTTGATGCTGGCTTACTTTTTCCAAATGCTGATCATGGCTATCACTTGTCCAATATTGGTAGTGGCTTTCTCCTATAGGTAGGTAATTCGACTTTGGTGTTTGGCAAAAAAGACGAGGGACAAGAAGAAAGGAAAAAATTTAGGTAAGATGAATGTGTAAAGTCCATTATTTCTAATGAAAATTTTAGAATTTGAAAGACGAATTTGGAAAAAAAAAAAAAAAAAATTCCTTTTTATTGGTTAAAGGCGACCATATTGTCTATCTTTTCTATCTACAAAGATTTCTTCTCTATGTTGGTCACCTCCAAACTAAATTAAGAATATTATGTTTCATTTTAGCATGCAAACCAAACTATAAATCTTACTTCAAAGAAATTTATATCTTCTTGTTTGGACTGTATATCTCTAGTTTAGATTCTTAGTTCGATTCTTTGTTTATTTTAGTGTGAAAAATTTTTGTTGTGCTTAACTACATGGATCAAACCATAAGCCTAACTTCAATCCAAATGAAAATTAACTGCTCTTTCAATCTAGTTTGATTTTCTTTACGGTTTCATTTAGTTTTATTTATCTAATCTACCCATTTCCATAAAACATATAATTGGCATACAAAAGGGGCTACTGGTGAACTTGTTCATTGATTGTGTTAAGCTTGTGGTGATTATTCCATTTACTAATGTACATAATGATCTACATATAATCCAATAACAATGTACCGAAGAAATGATCTGAAGTAAAGTTTATCAAATTTAAAAAGAACAAGGTATCTCCCTATTTATATATAAAACAAAAGAACAAGGTCTCTTACCCTTTATGTGTGTAACAAAAGACAAGGCCTTAATGAAATTAAAGAATACATGAACAAATCATGAACTGATAGAACTTCATAAAATATAAAAGTCCGCTTAAACATAACGAAATAAGTTGAGTAGGCTATAATTATATGTATAATACCTAAACACTAACTTAAATAGGCTGGTGAATTTTAAGCACGTCGGGATCAACCTTGAAGCCATTTAAAGACTTTAATTTAATAGGTTTATAAACTAGCTTAGGTGAAGAACATGTGAACCTCATCTGTTTATCAAAAAATTGGTATGAAGTAGTGGTGGAGGGTGACTATAAATTTTTATATAATGTAAAAGCATATGATACCGAATATTGTATTTGGAAGCTACTCAAAACTCAAAAGAACATTACACCTATCATATATACGCTATAAAAAATCTATAAAATATGGGTTATTTATAGAACATATAATTTTTTTATTCTTTCTTAAATTTTAAGTTTTTATAATATATACGACTTCATTTAGCATGGAAAGCTAGCTTATGTTCATATATTATTATAAATAACATATGGAAAGAACCTCGAAAATTACTTTTTTAATATCACAAATCCTATAATATGCAAAATTTATTTATTTATGAAAAATTGAAACTTGTAACAAATACCTATTGAAGCTATTTATATAATATAAAATATTATAAAACTTGTAGTAAATTCCAAAGTTAAAAACATTAGAGAAACTTTAATTATTAGTTTTAGAAGATACACAACATTTTTATATAACTTAAAGTTCAAGCACACCAACTAAGATTTTTCTAAAATAAAAATAACTAGTTATCTCAAAATAAAATAATACAGTTTTTCTAAAATAAAAATTTCTAGAATGTAGTCTATAAATGATAAGTGGGTTTGGTCTCATTCTTTTACCCCCATGAAACATATATAAAAAAGAGAGTGTTATTATTTATTACTATTATTTTATATTCTTTAATATGGGAACATGTACTTTTTATATAATAGAGAGTACATGTTTTATGATAGACACGGATGTGAAAACTTCATATCTATACATTACAAGAGCAAATTTCAAAAAATCTATATTAATACCTTTTTCTTATAACCCCCTTAATACTGATATGGTTGCCATCCGATCAAGTAAGATGTAGGCAAATATCATATATGATATGTTTAACCGCCTACCCCCAATTAGGGATGTAACCAGGTAGGCCATTATAAGGTTTTTGACTTGGTCGATCTGTTAAAAACCTTATAGAGTTGAACCTATAGGGTTTTAGGGTTGGGTTTGGATATATAGTAAGAATCCTGTAGAGTTATAGAGTAGGGTTTGGATCATATAATGAACCCGATAGATATCCGACAACCCAATATTACAATTAAAAAAATTACTAAACGGATGATGAGAGGAAAGAAGACATGGATGAGTGTCGAGCCTGGATTTTTCAAATCTGGTTTCATTTATTTTAATTTGATTCGTATCAAACAATAATCCATTTGATGCAAATCCTCAACTAGGAACTAAAAGAAATCTACTTTTTAAAAAATTTTTAGGAGTTGCCACCGGATCAAAATCGAGAAAAAATTGTAAGTTAGAATCAATGGATTGGTTGATCTTAACTTAGCCACGAGTCTGCGAAAAAAATTGATTTAAAACCAACTTTGTTAAACTATAGATTTTTGGATTCGGGGCTACCCTATTAAAAGCCATGTGGTTATCACCTAAAATTCATAAATTAAAATTTTATCATTTTAATGCTTAAGAAATTTTTCTAATGTACAGACTATGATATTTATAATTTATCATTAAAGTTTACAAATCTCAACAAATATTTACAATAAACAATGAATCAATTCGATATTTACAAAAAAAAAAATAATAAAGGTTATTTCATTTTTTATATTGCCTTAGAGGTGTCTACGTACCTGCTAAACGGGATCAGACAACACATAGTTCTCTTAATGAAAACTTTAAGTTATTATAGTTAATTTTAGTATTTAAAAAAATCTTATCGCTTTAAATTTATTAAATTTTACTAATTTTGGCAAAATTAACAATTTTTAGTGACATGAATCCTAAGATCTATTAATTTAGATTTTGTGAATGCATAAAATAAAATTTTTCTAGGTGACTTTCAAATAGAACATGATTACATATTATCACATATCAAATCACCCCGCATGTTATAAAAAAATAATATTTCTATAAAGATAATCAATACAACATACCAATTTAACACAACAAGATTTATATTTATTATCATGGTATAATCAATGTTTATATATTATGTTAGCTTAAATATTAAAACCACAATTTGCACCAATCACATTAGCACAAGCAAGAGTAAGACAGTTTTACAAACACACAAGTGTTATAATACAAATCATGACAAACATTCATCATATTATATTAAATTTACTATCACATATCACTAAATTTTACTATCCTTATAACAAAATTTACAAGAAAATCATCCAGTTACAAATAAAAGTTAATTAGGTTCTAATTCGTATTACAATCAACAACTACATGTTATTATTTACTACATTGTATTTCTCTTCTTTTATTTATTATTATTATTAGAGAAAAAAAAAAAAGAAACCTACTATAATCGTAAGCTAACATGAACATATATGTTATACCTTCATTATTCTCTTTCCTCTCTCTCTTTTTTTTTTTTTTTTTGTGTTAACATTGATTTTATTATTATAATTATAATAATTATTATTTAATAAAATAAGAACTAATGTAGGCATGCACGTGGGGATGCCAGAATGGAACGGATCAGATGTGTGGCCAGGTTATGGAGGCTGCAAGGCAGCATGATGGATGGCGACGGGTTGGGCGGAGGCTTTTGGAGGCAACAATCAGTCCGGTATGGTCGGATTTGGTAGAAAACGTAGGTATTATGGCGTTTCGGACCTTTAGACTTGGTGGCACTTGGAGCGATTCCAGTACTCAATAAAGCTATCAATTGATAGCTGAACTTATCCCAATTCTTTCTGTCCCAATCAATCCGATCAGGTTCTTCCCAAAAACTCGAAAGCTAAGAATTTTTCCTTCAAACCCTAACTTTCAAAATTTCTCTCATTCAAGTTTTAGAGTGAGTTTTCGTGTTTGTGTTTCTTCTGCCTGTGTTATTTTTTTTCCCTATGATCCTTTTTATTGACGTATGCTAGGTATTTATAGGCATTTGACATACTTACCTGTTTACCTACTCGCTTACCTCATTTGGCCAATAAAAGCATGCCATGAGACAAACGTGGGAAAAAGAAAAAATAAAAAGGACAATTGCCTCTTTACAGAATCAAACCCTAGTCTCCATTATGTATGCTAGTGATTTATCCATACAGGCTATTAGCTTAAGAGATATTTCATAGACAAACAGGCACTTTTGTTTAAACTTTAGTTATTTTCTTTCTTCATAACCTTTACCATTGACTAAGTGTGTGTCATATCTTAAGGAACTCTCATAGTGTGTAGCAATTTAACTCATTATCTGACTATTTAGATGGTTTGAAGAATTATTGTAATGAACAATGGTCACATAATGGTTAAGCAGTCTTACTAGCAAAAATGTACAAAAACCGAATATTTTATATAGACATGTTGGTATTGTATTCTCGTTGATGGTCCATATGCTTAGCTTAATGAGTCATCTAATATCATAAGTAAAGCAAGCATACACAAACAATAAACTTGAGCTAAGAGGTTCATGGGATGGCTTAATGCATACACTTTTGACACTCAATTCAGTTAAAGATTATAAGAGTAGAGAATATATTATCAATAAAGGAAGAGATGGTGCGAAGGAGTTTAGTTGATAAAAGTGGAATGTGTGTTTAGAGAGTAAATGGATCTAGATCTCTTGTTTTGTATATTATAAGGGTATATATAAGAGGAGGTGGACCAATACTGCATGAGACATATCCCTCGAATCTTTTATACCTATGGGTTTATGAGAAGTGTGCCTTTTATGAGGAAATATAGTGGGAGGCGGTCTTTAGTGTGTTGTCTAGTGATGTTTATTTTGTCCTTCTATAAAAAGGTTTCCATGAGTTGGTCTTAGGGTAAAAGACTCGGACAAGAAAAAAATCATCCTCTCTAACCCACTCTTTTTAGGGTTGATAAGGAGAAGTTGCTTACTCGGGCTTCTTAAGGTCTAAGAGTGAACTAAGCTTCAATTTGTAGTTTGGACATTCGACCTATAATAAGAAAGTCTAACCTAAATATAGCTAACTTATTGAAGGGTGCTTAATTATTTTCACAATGCTTCGAGTTGGAGTTAGAGTCACAAAGTACCTTATGGAAGAGCATGATGGATCATGTAGGCTCTTTGTTAGTTCTTGAGCTAATGTATCGAGATTGATTGGGTTTTTTTATTGCATTGGCTGATTTGGTAACTAGTTGATTCTGTAAATGAGAGTTGAGCTGCTAGACAAGGTCGAGTCAAAGTCAAGTGAGCATTGGCACCTCGGTTGATAAGCATGAGGTATATTTTTTCCTTTCGTAGCAATTGAGGTATAGTTGTTAAAGGTATGAGTTAGGCTAATTTAGTCCTTTGTTAAGTTCCCAAACGAGGATGTTGTGAATGGTTTATTGCGATGGCTTGAGAATAGGGATCTTCATTGAGCCTAAACTAAGATTTAGGAGGCTTGGCAGGTTAAGATGTGCCAAGTTTTCTTCAAGCCTTATAGAGGTAGAAGAGATCGATTGTTGCGAGTCTGGCTATGTTGTGTCTTTTTCGAACTTGAGTTGGAAGAGACCTATTGAGACAAGCTAGATTGTGTTGGGTCTTTATTAAGTTTTAACAAGTTGAGTAAGACATGTCTTACCAAGTTAGACCATGATGGGATCTTCATTGAGCCATGTAAAGTTAGGCAAGGCTTATTAAAACAAGTTAAACTATGTTCCATTAGACCATGTTAGGTTTTCACTAAGTCGTGACTAAACCGATAAGGGCAAGGGCTTGTCTTTTCGCAAATTAGATTGTGCTAGGTCTTCGTCGAGTCTTGTAAAGCTGGAGGAGGCTTATTAAAGCAAGTTAGACCATGTTAGGTCTTCACAAAGCTGATGCATATTTTCGAGTTGATTTGCTAGGAGATTTTTGAGTGAAAGGCAAGTTAGGTTAGATGATGTCTTTGCATTGTCTCGTCTAAGGCAATATGTCGAGTTGAGTAACTTCCATGCCCTTTTATTTAATAAAGTAGGAGAAGTGTGTTGGGTAAGTTTCCGAGAAATGATTTCTTAAATTCCAAAAAGCATCACGAGGGAGCTCGACACGTGCTCTTTCTTGCAAATAGTTAGAAAATACTAAAACCTGTAGCTTAGTGTAGCTTGTAGTAGTTAAGGAATTTTTCTTGTATGTATGTTTCTTATTGTACATGTTATATGTCTAAACTGGTGTGCCAACCTTCATTTTATAAGTGCCACTCAACTTGATTGTGAATGAAATTGCGCATTTGTGTAGGTACTTGTGCTCTTCTTCTTTCTATTCTTTTTCTACTCTACAATTTGTGGATGGAATTCTACTTTATAAAATGTAAAGTTATAGTGTTCTAGACATTCAGGCTTGATCCTTGTTGATAGAAAATCGTAATAAGTTTTGAGTTCATCGGGTGGGTTGTGTGAGGGAGTGAGTTTCTAGCCTTATTTTCCTATTGGAGGAAGGTAAAATTTCTTTTGTGCTAATTGTAGAAGTGAATGGTGATTGAGGATTTATTTTATTGTATTAGGAGTAGAGAAAATGTACATGTTTAAGCCTAATCTATAGAAAGCTTCTTTTGAATGTGGGATATATGCTTGGATGGTGTCTAGTTTTGCTTGTAATAGGGTTAGAGTTACTTGGTTTAGCCTTAAGTGAGGGTGTTAGGTGACCAAAGGAATGTAATATCCTTATCAAGAGAAAATCGAATATATAGGTCTTTAAACCAATAATGAACTATTCTAATTTAGCATGAGATCTATCCTTAGCTAGAGGGTCCTGTTTTACTATTGGGGAGGCTAAGGTTACTCGTTTTGACCTATCAATAGGCATGGGCGATAATGGCTAAGAATTTCTATTACCTTCATTAGGAGCAAATAAGATGTATAGAGATTTAAACCCAACCGCCAATATTGTTTAATGGAGTTATATTTCTACTTTTATATACCTATAAGTAAGGCAAAACGGATGCCTCCTTTGTTCGTTGATTGAAAAAGGTCATGGTAACTCATTCAATCTTGCTATCTCCGTTGAATTTGAGCTTATTTACTTGTAGTTAGGATAAAGGGGGATGCATGTTCACTTATTAAGAAAGAGATCTTTAATATCTATTTGGTTGTTTGAGCAATGCACACAATGGTGATCTATATAGAGATGTGAAGTATGTTGTTAAGCATAAGAGCTTGCAAGATTGTCGGGAATTCATGAGGTTGCTCGAAGAGGATCTCTATCTTATTCACAACCCACCCCACCCCCAAGGGACCCTATGAGGATGGAGGATCTATAAGAGTATGTTGGTTGAACTTGATGGCATGGGAATAGGCTTGTTGTTGAGGGTATACTTGGTGCTAATGCTGAGCTACCTTGTTGGTAGATGCCACTATTGTGTTTGATGCTTGCTTTTGAAAGAGGGCGTTGGTATAGCAGGCTTAAGCGAGTTGTTGATATTCTATACATATGTCAATTCCAATCAGTATAGGTAACTTAGCCTTTAAGTGCTGGATGGAATGGTTAGCTGAGTATACACTGTAACGTAATCATATATGTTTACAATGAGAAAGTCAACTAGCATGGTAGTGGTTGTATTATGTCCAAAATCACTAATCCCAAGAGGTAGAGTGATTAGATTAACATCTTGGATAAACTGTTTATCGAATTCATAAGGCATGATCTTAGTTAATAGTATGGATACTTGATTGGCAGACTTCTTAAAGATTATGCCATCCCTTGAATTATTGATGTTGATGAGCACTTCATAAACATTGTAATTAACAACCTATTGTTGAATACCAAGGGATTATTTGTGGGGCTTGATAGTCCCTTTAAAATTTGCTTTCGAAAAGGAAGTTGTGGGATATCCTATAGTTTTGTAGCTTTAGATGCCATATATTTGTTGATTTCTTCATTGTACAGAGTAGGCCCTACTTTGAGAGCTAGGTCATGCGCTTGCTACTAAATTGCCCACTAAAGTACAAATGGTACTATGAGTTGGCTTGCTACTTATGTTTTTCATGTGCTTGGTGCACTTGTTGTCATGTTTGATGAGTTGTGAAATAGAATGAGACTTATGATTCTTCGTGCTAATAATTTTCCATTGGATCTACTAATCAGAACATGACTAGAAAATGATTATAATGGATTTGTATTTGTAAAATTCAACATTAAATAAATCAAATCCATTTTGATCATTTTTAAATGTGTCTAACTTTAAGTTTAACACGTAAAGCCCTTGTAGACCCACTAACTTGTTTAATGCTAGGGTTTTTAGCACTTCCTTGAGGTTTGATCTTAGGTTATGGTCTAATTTCAATAGAAATTTTGTAGTATTGTTGTCTCTTCTCATATTTTTTTTGGGTAAATTCTACTAGAATATCACAATGTTTTGGGATAAGTTCATTTTAGATTACAACATTTTGAAAAGTTCAAAAAAGATCACAACTTTTAGTGGGTAAGTTCATTTTAAGTCACATCGTTTAGGGGTAAGTCCATTTTAGATCATAACGTTTAGAGAAGTGTGTCAATTGAGGTCACCATTGATACATATCAACTGGAGAAATATTTAATTAAAACTAAAAAAAACCCTTATTTTGAGGCTCAATTGATATGTATCAATAGGAAAAATACTTAATTAAATCTCATAAGACATTTTTTTAAATGTTATGACTTCTTTTGAACTTTTTGAAACCTTATGATCTAAAATAAATTTACTTCTAAACGTTGTGACCTTCCAATGTAATTTCTTTTTTTTTTTTTAATTTTATATTTTCTAGGTGCTGTTTTAAAATATGAATTTAATTGGATCCTTTTGGTTTTATGAAAACCCATAGCTTGGTACTTTATGACGATGGATTATATTATGCCATATAATTCATATGTGGTATGTTCTATATGATACAAATTTAATTTTTTGATATCATATGTTCTATCTATCTTTTTATAATAATATATCTATTTCTTTTAGTAAGTTCAAATCCGAAGATCTCACGTATTCATGAAACCATACTACTGAATTGTTCAAACAATACTGCAAGTTTACACACTTATTTTTGCTTAATGTAAGCAATGATATAAATTGTACAGTACTTTTTGTACTCGATAACTTTTTATGGACCCTATAGACTTTAATGATATAAAAATAATTGAAAGAAGATAAAGAAATGATAAACTATTTTCATTTTTCCTTTTAGTATTGATCATTCTTTTATTAATAATATATATATATCAATGTAGATTCCTTTATTTTTTTAATTTTTTTTAGAACCAATAATTATTGATTATGGTTTGATATAGAATCAGACTAAGATTTAGTATGATGTGATATAATATGTGATAAATAGATTAGTTATACTATTATATATAGTTAGAATCTAAATTACCTATGATTTTAATGAATTGCAATTTTTTTTTAAAATTTTTATGGTAGAATTAAATTACGCTAGACTTTATTTAAAATTTTTCAATATGTTTGCATAGATATGGACACGGTTCAGATCGGTTCCGAACCCGAACTAAAAACCACCGGTTCATGGTTCCACATTTCGTGGAATCGGAATCGGAATCGCCAGAGCCAAGGTGGTTCACGGTTCCATGGAACCGCCGATTCTGAAGGTTCTTGTTCTGATTCCACGTGAATCGTGAATCAAGTTTTTTATTTTTTTTTTTAATAAAACGGACTGGCTTCTATAGCCCCCCAATCCCAAAATCAAAATCATTCTGTGTTCTGTGTGCGCGTTTGTGTTTTCCTTTTTTTGTTTTTAGGCAAATCAGAATTAGTGGAATCGTTGGATCCGGCGGGTCCTTGGACGGTTCATAACCGTTCTTGATGGAACGGTTCCCAGGAACGGTTTACGGTTTGAAACCGTCCCGTAGTGATGTCTAGTTTGCCACGAAGAGAGCATAACAAACAAATTGGATTATAAGTATAAATTTTTAGTAGATACATCCAACAATGAATCATGTAACGTGAGTATGGCACCTCTGCATTAATCATTTTAACCCAATAGGGACCCCTTTTTTTTTTCTCTTTTTTTTTTTTTTTTGACGTTCGCATTAAATAATTATATAAGCAGGAAACACACAGCCCAATGCCCATTAAGTACTGCCAGCCTACTACAATTCAGAGAGGCGTTAAACAGCTCCATTTGAAAAGGATAATACTCCACTTTCTCTCCTCTCCCTTCCCCTCCCTCTCTATCATTCTGTTTCTCTTTATAGAAAAGACCAGACTTAGCATTTCGTCCAAGTGAAACCTAAAAGAGAGACAAAAAGATGAGAGAAATCATAAGCATACACATAGGTCAAGCCGGTATTCAAGTCGGTAATTCTTGCTGGGAACTCTATTGCCTCGAACATGGAATCCAACCCGATGGTACAATGCCGAGGTATCTGTTCTATCATTCTTCATCATTATCTTAATCGTAAGATAATGCTATACTTGGCATCATTCCATTGGTCAATGTGCACATTCATGGATGTCTCTGCATTTGATGCTGTATTGGTTGTTATATGGTTTATTTAAATGAATTTGGCTTGAATTTGATGTTTCGATAGCTTGATCTCTTAGATCTGATGTAAATTCCGCTCGATTCGATCTAAAATTCGTTACGGAATGAGATACAGACTGGATTAGGACATAATAGCACGAATTGGAAGATCTCGCAATTTTCTATTAGAAATGTGTTGGTTACAAGTTGGGGGGAGAACAAGGATAAAAAAATAAAAAAAAAATCAAAGGTTTAGGGTTTTGGATTATTTTTGAGATCTTAACCTTTTGTTGGTATCACGATCTGTTCAAATAATGGTGGATTCAGCCTTGCGGCTGGTGGAATGAAGAAATTAAGCATTTGTAAACGGTTTCCCGTAAGATCACTCGTTATGAAGCCGAAAATTTCGAATATTAAGGTCTTTTGTATTTTGATGCTGCTTCAATACATAAGTTCTGTGTCCAAGAGTCGTAATGCTGATTTATGTTAGTAGTGTTGAAACCGTATAGGCTCATTCGGTGAGTTTTGATGGTAGGATGTCGGGTGAACTTGCTATATGATGTTAGGCTATTGCGGCTCTAGGAAATGCTTGGCCTTTTCTGCCATTGATTAATTGATCTGCACCCTTTTATAATGTAGGTGTTGCATCTTTCTTCAGTTTCTTTGCTGGTAGTGGTTGTGGTAATTGTTGACAGTGAAGTCTTTTGTCCGTCAGAGGTGATGATTTGTTTGATAAACCTTTCTTATGAACCCAAAAGCTTAATTCTTAATTATTGCCTGTGCAACTCTACTTATTTATATTGTGCATTGACTTAATTCTTGGACTACCGTCCCTTTATTCCCCTTTCTAACATTACCTATTGATTTGCTGTAGTGACACCTCTGTTGGAGTTGCACATGATGCATTTAATACCTTCTTCAGTGAAACAAACTCGGGGAAACATGTCCCACGAGCTATATTTGTTGATCTTGAGCCCACTGTCATCGATGAAGTCAGGATGGTGCATATAGGCAGCTATTTCACCCTGAGCAACTTATGTCTGGCAAGGAAGATGCTGCCAATAACTTTGCCAGAGGACACTACACAGGTTGAGAGATCTTCTTTTGCTATTATGTGTTGGAAAACTTTGTCAAGTCTATGCCCAGACTTAAATGTGCTCCTGTCATTTTGTATGCTGCAGTTGGGAGGGAAATTGTTGACCTCTGCCTTGATCGTGTGAGAAAATTAGCTGACAATTGCACTGGATTGCAAGGGTTTTTGGTCTTTAATGCTGTAGGGGGGGCACAGGTTCTGGTCTGGGATCATTGCTTTTGGAACGACTATCTGTAGATTATGGAAAGAAGTCAAAGCTTGGCTTCACCATCTACCCTTCTCCTCAGGTATAGTAATTGAACCTCAATGCTCTTGCAAAACGAATGTGTCTAGCATCATATGCTTGTAAATATCTGGGAAAACCATGCTAGTGATTTTATAAATTTATTTATTAATTTTTCAAGTAAAATACAGTTCATTTTGCATAAATGATTAATGAAAACATGTCTCTGAATGGTGTAGGTTTCAACTGCTGTTGTGGAACCTTACAACAGTGTGCTCTCCACTCATTCTCTCCTGGAACACACTGATGTAGCTGTTCTTCTAGATAACGAAGCCATTTATGATATCTGTAGAAGATCACTGGACATTGAGAGGCCAACCTACACCAATCTGAACCGCCTAATATCCCAGATTATTTCTTCTTTAACCACTTCTTTGAGGTTTGATGGTGCTATCAATGTGGACGTCACTGAGTTTCAGACAAATCTTGTCCCATATCCGCGTATACATTTCATGCTTTCATCTTATGCTCCTGTAATCTCAGCTGCAAAGGCTTACCATGAGCAGCTGTCAGTTCCAGAAATTACGAGTGCTGTATTTGAGCCAGCAAGCATGATGGCCAAGTGTGACCCAAGACATGGGAAATACATGGCATGCTGTTTGATGTATCGTGGAGATGTTGTTCCAAAAGATGTCAATGCTGCTGTTGCTACGATTAAAACAAAGCGTACGGTCCAATTTGTTGACTGGTAAGTCAATATGCATTTCAGATGGAATTAAATGGACAGGAGCTTCATTACTACTTGCCATAATAAGTTTAATTAAGTTTGCTGAATGATTGATTTCTTAATTTACTCTATATATACACATATGTATATATATTTTCTGATTAGTCATTTAAAGATTGAAACTTCATTGGAATAATTCATTCATTTAATCGTTAAGACTTGGTCTTTCATAGGCATTTTTGTTTCTAATAGATTATTGGACATTCATTACTTCAGGTGTCCAACTGGCTTTAAATGTGGCATCAACTACCAGCCTCCAACTGTGGTACCTCGAGGTGACCTTGCCAAGGTGCAACGTGCAGTTTGTATGATAAGCAACAACACTGCTGTAGCTGAGGTTTTCTCGAGAATTGATCACAAATTTGATCTGATGTATGCAAAGAGAGCTTTTGTCCACTGGTATGTAGGTGAAGGAATGGAGGAAGGTGAATTCTCTGAAGCTCGTGAGGATCTTGCAGCTCTTGAGAAAGACTATGAGGAAGTTGGAGCAGATGGAGCTGAAGATGAGGATGAAGGGGAGGAATATGAGTAGTGAACTTTTCCTTACATGTACCAGTATCTGTATTGTGCTATTATATTTCTTCTCAAATTTCAAGTCATCCTGGTTATTCGTTTCACTTTTGTTTGCAACTTGCATGGTGTCTTGTCATAATATGCCTCTGTTTGCATAGCGTTCTCGGTGTAATCCCATGAATGGATTTTATACCTCCTCTTGTAGAAGTCATTTGTATAATGAAGCCAGTTGCATAAAAATTAGTTTAACTTCTTGTGTTACTTTATGTTGCTTTAGATTGAATTTCTTGTAACTACTAGTGGCAAAGGATTCCATGTAGAAGTCTTCATAAGACACAAATAGATAGATAGATATTGTGTGATGTCAATTCCTTCCCTCTTCCTAGATGGATGGTAATTTGATTCTTAAATAGGATAGCAGTTGGGATACCATAATGAAATATAGAGGGTCATGAAGTTTGAGGTTCATTGATCATGAAAGGGGAATAAGGGGATGTAGTGGAGTGGCTGGATTAGTGTGGCTATAGGTATCATATTGATTTAGTATTACATGATGGAATACTAATGCCGAATCATGGAGCCACGACATGTGGAATGTGATGTAACGTTTTATTACAAGCTAGTGTTGTACGACCTTACTTGAAGATGATATTTGTATGGTCTATTTAGCTACGAGCCTACGATTGAGTCTCTCCTCACTTAATCCTGCAAGAGAGAAAGAACACTCCTTATACAATTTGAACTTAGTGATCCTCTGATATGGTTCACTTTTTATTGATATTTGAGGTAATAGCTGCCTAGCATGATGAGACGTTGGATTGAAAAGGGAAGAGATATTAAGGAGGATTTTCTCTCCAGATTTGGGTAAATCTGTTCTGAAATCCACGAACAGCAATAAGATCTGGGGTCGGAGGAACTACTACTGGAGTAGTTGACAGATATGTAAGGGCATTCTTCCAATAAATTCTGGGGTCAGAGGAGCTACTGGAGTAGGTGACAGACAGGTTTAAGGGCTTTTTTCAATGCCAACATGATCGATAGATTCTTTTTGGTAAACAAGTATAGATAAAAACCTTAAGTATGGAGATCATATGACGGTTTAATATCCCTTCCCATGAAGTCATGATAAGTATCACTCTGTATTATTACTTTTTAGCTTCTTAGGTTTACGTGAACTTTAGATTCATCTCAGTTAATTTCTGAATTGTTTAATCAAAATTAATAAAATAATATGGCTCCGAAGAAAATAATGGGTACAGCCGGTCGGTGAGCAGTCTAGTCTCGGGTGTTCACCCTCAAGATCACAAAAATTTGTTTTTTAAATTATATATATATATATCAGTGCCATGCGTGTCTTTAGTTTGAGGGACAAGACAAGTGATCTAATTGCTTTATACAATGTAGAAAAATATCTTAACTGCTGGCTATGGGCGCATGGCTGGACACCTAAGCATCCGCATTTATTTTATACTTGGCTCGATATCTTTATCTACTATACAGAGTGGGCCCTGTCTCCCTCAGTTATGTCATTGATTACGTGTGAAGATAACATTAACACTACTGTGGATGTATGCAGATAAAGGATTCCTTTTCAAACAGTTCTTCGCGATTACCCCTCCGTCCGTGCTGCCTATATGGGTAGATTGTGTCTCCATCTATTCTAGGCTTCTAGCCACAGAGAGAGGGTCGCTACGGGTCCCCCCTTTTTATTTATTTTATTTACGGAGAGCCTAGATTAAGGGTATGTTTATTTAATCTATTTTTAATCATTTTTATTTATTATTATTTTTATTTTTAAGTAAATATTTATCAAAAAAATAAATATAAATAAAAATTAATCAATTCAAATAAATTTTGATTTCTTTCACCGCGGAGGATATTTTTCCATAGGCAATTAGTTTCATGAGACTTGGTTTAAGATTATTTTCAACGGATGCCACATCACCATTTTAGATAACTTTTTCACCATTTTAGATAACTTTTTCATAAGGATTTTCAACTTTATTCAACAATATACCAAAGGGCCCCTTAAAATTTATGGAGTAAATTATTAGTATGTGTATATATATTTTTATATTTCGTTCCTATGCATGACTTGTTACATATTTTAGTAAGATTTAGAGATATAAACACACAATTCAAAACATATGGGTCAAGTGCATAATGCAATGTTTGGCACGTAAGAATCGTTCAAAATGAAATGGATCGGAATAAAAAGAATGGAATGGAAGAGGATGACAAATTCATTTCTTTATTTGAATACTTATATAGAATGGAAGAGAAGGAAAATGAATTAGGTTATATCGTAATTTTTAAAAATATTCTTTGCAAAAAATAAGATATTAAATTTATATGGAATAAAATGATAATTTAATTAAAAGCTTTAATAGAAGGTAGAAAAAAAATTGCAATTTTGCCTTGTCAATGACGGAATAAAAATTCCACTTGAAAGTTGGAATTATCCTTCAAAAGAATCACGATTCAGGTTTTTCATAACACTTTTAAATGTATAAAAATGGATAAAAATCGGAATCATGATTTCATTATGACCTATTCTAGCATACCAAACATGAACAATAAATTCAAAAGAGGTGTTTGCAATTAATACACAAAACACCAGCGAAGAAGAAGAAGAGGTCGACGAGGACGACCGACGACTGAAGCTATGTTGCTTGTCTATAAAATGTATTTTGGATCCATAAAGTTTTGCATTTTTGGGATGAGTACTTGGTCAAAAATGCTTGACGGGTCTTGCGGACTTTGACTTCCAAATCAATGTCGAACAAGGGTATGAAACATTGGTGCTTTTGTCAGGTTGCAAATGCTGGCCCCTTTGATTAACTAGATTTCTTTTTGGGACAAGATAAAGATTTTGGGTGAAGTTTAGAATTACTATTTATCGAATATGTGTTGCGTAATTTACTACCTTAACTCTCATCATTTATTTATGCTTCTACTTTTGATAAATTACTAGTTATCATGTCATCAATTTTTAAATACCCTAGATTGTACGTTTAATAAGTAAAAATTCAATTGAAATTGGACATCTAGTAACTCCAAACTTAAGGTATAAAATATATAGAAAAAGCTGAATTAGGTAAGGTATTTATTATTTAACAATTCCAACCTTTATAATTAAAAAGAACATGCAGAGTTAGGTTAGGTTAATGATTAGATATTGCCTCTTCCTTGCTATCTTTTTATTCGTTTGTTAATTTAAAAAAAAACTTTTTTTTTTCTAGATATTCAACTGTGATTATGATACAGCTAGGAACGTTTAATCTTTAATTGTTGGCCTATCTATAACTAATACATGTCTCATTTTTTGAAAATGTTATGGTTTTAAATTATACAATGGTCAGACATAATGTGGTGTAGCTTTCATAAAATATTCGATTAAGATAAGCGGCAGAAAAGGTAGCAAGGGCATAAAAGCCTAAGGTACTGTTCGGCTCGTGGGTTAAATGTACAACCCACTTTCTGATCATTTAATCCATATGTAGATTTTTGTAGGTTAAAATGGTTAATTTGACCCATTTAATTTATTTATAGTAATTAAATATAATGTAAATAATAAAAGAAATTAAGTTTTAGAGGATCATATATATTAATGATTAATTTTATTATTATTTTTAATTATTTACATACGAGAATAAGTTTTTTAAATAATTTATTATATCATATTTAGTTGAAAACAATAAATACATAAAGAAATATTATGATACATGTGTAATAATTTGTCATTATTATGATACATATACAATAATTTGTCATTTTCTGTCATAATTAATAAATAAGTTTATGCTCATGTCTAAAATTCTTAGATCATTTTCAATATTAATAGCTATTTTTCCTATCATTTTCATTTTATTTTTTTACAAAGGTGGTTTAGTTGATCAATCCACTTATCCTAAGCCAACCTATTTTGGCTCACTTTTAAATGAGATTAAAAAAGGTGATTTTAACCCATTTATGCAGATAAGGAATTAATGAATAGATATAGAAATTTATTCCTCCAGATTAAATATGTGTATATAATTAGTCAAAACAGTCTCTGGATCAGGAATTATTAAGGAAACGATCCTTTCAATTTATCCTTTCTCAAATTCGATAAATTTGGCTCTTCAAATGTTGCCATGTATAATAAATACTTGACATTAAAAAAGAATGATATTTGTCACAATCATGTCATGAAGAGTTCCATTGTAAATTAAGAAAAATCCATATCAATTATTTTAAGCCCTCTCTTGGTGTTCCGTTCATGCGAAAATTATTGAATACCCCGGAAAGATGTAGTTCTGTGGAAAAATATTGAATGGGTGCTACATGAACGTACATGTAGTATGTAACTCTTAATAATATACTTACACATAGTTAATATAGTAGGTAATTTTTAAAGTAACAATCACCTATAGACCTATATATTAAAGTATCATTAAAAATTATATATCACATATATATTACACGTGGTATGTGATACCCACTTAATCTTTTCGCGTTGTTCATGTGTGGATATAACCTGTATTTCTGACGTGTTCTTGTGCATTTATTCTATACGATTAGTTTATGTTGGGGGCGAGGGGTGGGGCGGGGGGTGGGGGTGGTGGGGTGGTGGTTGTGGGGGGAATTTTTAGGAAGAGTATTCAACAAATATTTGATTGATAAGAGTTTTGACTTTGTATAGCTAATCATCCAATCTTGTGGTTGTTTCATCATTATTAACAAACAAAAGGATTGTTGAACAAATCGACAAACAAATTTGTGATTTCAATATAACAATGAACACAGAGGCGGAAGATCCCAGATACCATCATTTGAATCATGGAGGATGTCCATATACTCCTGAACTCCGTTAATCGCATACAATGAAGCCGATATTTGCCTTTCCACTTTCAACCTGTCGAATTCCGACAACTCGGTATCCGATGTCTCTGGCACCAAACCAACATTATTCCCATCCTTTGGCAACTCCATCATCTCCTGTGTAAACGAAAATCCATCAATTCCTTGACCAGAACCATGTAACAACTTAAAAGAATCTGCGTCGGATGGTTCTTCTCTGCAGTTGCTTAAATCTGGCCTATACACATCCCCTGAAAACAATGGCTCTTCTGTTTTCTGCTCTTCACCAGCTGATAAATCACTAGTATCATTCGTTGCGTTGTCGATGGTGTTCGTAACATTGCTGATGTAATCCGATGTAACAGTGTAACTGCTGCTGCTTGGGCTACTGCTGGAACTACTCGTGGAGGCAGAAACATCAACAGTTGGTTGAAGGATACCCTTTTTACTGTTAAGAAGGTTCCGAATTCGAGAAGCAAGAGGAGAATCCGAGGACACGCGTGTGATGAAGTTGGTACGCGTGTTTGATCCGCGAAGAAGGCAGGCAGCTTGATCATAAGCTTGAGCAGCTTCTTCTGCGGTTTCATACGTACCAAGCCACATCCTGATCTTTTGAGTAGTGTCTTTGATTTCGGCCACCCATCTACCAGAAGGCCTCTGTCTTACACCAACAAACTTGCTGTTGTTGCTGCTTGATTTGTTTCTTCCCTTGTCTTTAGAGTTGCTCGTTTTGCTTTCCAGGCTGATGCCTAACCTCGGCAGCCTTTTTTGCGTCTGAAACTGGATTTCCATTGAAGCGAAAGAGCCGTATAAATCTCCTTTCCTTTCCTTTCCTTTCCTTTCCTTAGAAATGGAGCTGTTGAAAGGTGGAGAATGATGATGCTTGAGGGTGGGTTGTATTATGAATAGGAGGGGGCATCTAATCACAGTGGGAGAGCTGGTCCTTTTTATATGTCTTTCTGGTCGTTTAAGGTAAGCTAGAATACAGAATTTTGGTCTATAATTTAGTATGGGTTGCGCTCTTTTGAATGGAGGTACGTCATGGTGTCGTTTTATGTTTGTTGTGTAATGTGTAGTGATGTTAATATGATTAACAGTACGGATCCATAATTCTCCTCCAAATTTACCCTTAATTGTTTGTCTCTCTCTTTTAGTACGTTCAACAAGGTTGAAATTTGAAAATAATGGTTGAGAATGGAGGTGGAAGGAATTAACTGTTAAGATTAATATGACACGAACTAATGCATATATAGAATATTTGTTCATCTAATGGTGTAGATAGAGATTTATATTTATGATAAAAAGTTCATTTATAATATAAAGTTAATAATATCATTCGTATCTATTATATATTCTAATTCAAATTTATATTTTAATTTGCATGACTTAAAATCTCATATCCACGACCTTTATTAATGATAAAGAACGACTCCAAGGATTAATTTTTCAAATTAGAGTAATTTCTTCCGGTAGTTGTTGCTACTATTTTCTTAGTTGTGGATTATCATACCCAACGCCAAGAATTTGGGTTTACCACAAAATTAATCAAATGAGGGTGCAATTGGGTAAGCAGGGCATAACAGTCATTAGCTCAACCCAGTTAGTATGGAAGGATTGAGAATAGTCTATTCCAACAAGAACACCAAATTCCAAAATTCAGGCTTGTTAGACTTGCTCCTTGTTCTCTTGTCTCCTTTTACCAAGTCGAATGTCCTCAAGGCAGGAACGACTGCCACTTGGAGGCACCACACTTATCCTCTGCATAAACCCAAATACTAGATTTCAAGGCATAGAGTTATAAAATAGAAAATAGAAGGTGGACTTGGTCCCAGTCCATAAAAAATAAAAAAACAATAGACAAAATTAACATCCTATCGTACGCACGCTGCTTTGTTTTAATGTCACCTAAATCATTAAGATAATCCCCGTTCATTTATTTATTTGATCGGTCAGACCCGATCCGATACGTAATGACGCCTAGTTGGAAGCATTGTTATTAGGTTAGATTAAACGTTGTCACGGTTCGGTTTAGGTCTGGAACCGGACCTGAACCGTCGGTTTCTTTTGGAATTGGAACCGGACTCATGGAAGCCGGTCCAGTTCCTGGTTTTTAGGAACCACCGGTTCCCACGGTTCTGTTCCGGTTATAGAGGAACTGGGAACCATGAAAAAAATGAAAAATCAATTAAATAATTTACTTAATTTAACTAAGAAAAAATGTAAAATAAATTTTTAACTTGAAATAACATTGAGCCTAACAATAATTATTCATAGCATTAATTAAAAGAAATTCTATAATTATATATTTATTTATATATAATCACTTACACTTTTTTAGTTGTTATATTAGCAATGTGACACTATAATATATTCAAGATATAAATAATTTTCAATAACAAAAAACGAATCACACATTGTTAAGAAAAAAAGTCTATTTTAATTAGAAATCTACTTAAATTTAACAATATATGATTTCAAATGTATTTATTACTTGTGTTGTTAATAATAATACATTAAATATTATGAATAGAAAATAAATTTTTTATTTTTTATGCGAAAATAGTTTTAAATATTTATTTTATAATTAAAATTTTTTATAATTTTTTTTTATTTTTTTAATAATTTTTATGGTGTAGAACTGTCGGTTCTATCGATTCTTGAATCGTTGGTTCCAAAACTATCAGGTCATGCGGTTTTTAGGGATGGAATCATAAGGACTCGTCAGAACCGACAAGTCCGTTACCGGTTCAGCCCGCCATTCCTGGACCGGTTCTCGGTTCAGGAACCACCGGTGACGGGTTAGGTCGGTTCCCGGTTCGAAACCAACCTGTGATGATGTTTAGGTTAGATTATATATGATTTAATTTGAATTCTTATTTTTGTAAATCTAAATTACGATGTTTTAAGATCTTTTTCTGTACAATTCTTTTACCCTCTTCTTAATGCTTTTGTTTTATTTTTTATAAAATCAAACTCTCTTAACTTTCTTCCTGCTAGGCTGCTAGTTTTGCATTAAGTTAGCATATTTGTGTTTGTGGCCCTCCCTGCTTCAATCTTAACCTTCCCGATAAGGTTATCCCTCACGTATAATGCTAAAATTAAGTTTACGTTTCGTCCTTTATAATTAAAAAATGAAAAAAAAAAAAAGAAAAATATGGTGGACTAATGATCATATTAATTTCTTCTGTGTGAGATTTGTATCATGTGTCTTAAGTTTTTCATTTGGATTATTTAATTTTTATTTATATTTTATCTATATTTAATTTATATATATATTTTAATTATTTGATTTATAAAATTATTTTCTTATCTGTATCTTTGATAAACATCTTTTTTAAAAATTAGATGGATGGGCATTTCAGGAAAATAAAAAAAGTCAAAAAGACCATAAAAGATGAAACAAACAGCTGTAATAAAGTCAGAAGCATGCGCTTCTTTCTTTCCTTTTTTTTTTTTTCTAATTTTTTTTAATGCTGTAGATAAAAGAAGATATGGAATGTAAGATTCATTATATATATATATATATATATATATAATGTAAAATTTTGGAAGCTGTTCTAATTTCTCTTTTTATTAATAACAACCTACGATTTTCTTTTTCGGGCCAGAATAAGTCCTAAATTTTCCTTATTCCCAGAAATTTTGGAAATATTTAAAACACATCTTTCTTTATTAAATCAATCATCTAACCGTTAAAATAAATAAAATAATCAAAATATTAACTATTTTAGTTATTCGATCATGATTGGATCGGATGTGAACCGATGAATAATGATGAGATCGACCTTATCAAAATTAATAATGAGATTATAAAATTTTTCTTTTTTTGACTTATGTATAGTATTTTTCTATTTTTTTCCCCCATTTGTGGCGAGACTTTTTATAAAGCATTCTGCAACGCTCCTTTTTTCGCATTTAACACGACAAGGTCTTTTTCTTATTTTTGTTTTATAATGACTTTTAAATCCCTTCTTACCGAACCTTATTTATTTACTTATTTTTTGTTTAGACCTTTCTTAATTCTTATCATTTCACATCATTACGATGCACCTTTCCACATTGTCCAAAGAAGAGAATCGTGATCTTCATAAAATTTTATGTTTATGAAAATAAAACGTTTTTAGCTGTAACCTTTATAAAATAAAAACAAAACGTGTTTAGTGCTCCAACTTTCACCAACGATAAAATTATGCACCGTTTTGTAATGGGTGTGCTTTCCGCCACCAAGCACCATGTTATGTCCAATGATTATATATTGTTTTAAAATTAATGCTGTTATTTTATATTTGAGAAGTAAAAATATGGTGGGTATGGATAATCTTCTGCAATAATAATTAATGGCAAGTTAAAAAAATCTTAGACTTAATTTTAAATTATTATCATAAGGGTAACTGCATGTATAGATGCATATAATATAGAGCTTAAGTATGAGTGTCGTTCCCATAAGTATTTAAGTATTTGTAATCACTGCTCTCTTGTTGTTTACTTGATAAAAATCAAGATTATCAAAGCAATTGATAATTATATAATTATCAATAACAAGATAAGATTTAAAGCATATCAAATTTGCAAGTGTTTAGATTTCAAATCCCCACTAAGTTTCCATGCAATTACACAAAACAATTACAAGACAAGATTTAATATACTAATGTAAAGAGTTGGTAGAGAAGAGGTACTATTACAAGAAAACTAGGTAATACCAAATATTTATAGTAAAAGTTAACACAAAAATGCATTAATGGAAAGTTCTGAAAATTTTATATTACAATAAAATAGATATATATATATATATTGTTAATGTATTAATTATAATAATCTTTTAGATAACTTTATATATACATATATATATATATATTTACCAATAAGCATATTTTGTTTCTAAATCATAGATTGCACATAAAGCAAGCTCATATCTGGTTATTTGAATTTTAGAATCTTTTCTATCTACAAAAGTTTGTCCTAAAAGTGGAACGTTTATATAATCGTCGGCTCAAACTAGCCGTACAGTTTCAAGGCCCACCTACCAAACTGTCGGGGTTAGCGGGTTATTAGCGGGTCAACTTGGTTGATCTGCCTAACCCACTGGTTTAGGCCGGTTCATTAAAAGAAAAGGCTGCATTAAAAAAAAAAAAGATATTCCATAGCTATGTGTTTAATTTTTCATGCATATTTGTAGTGATTATAATAAGGTAAAAGGATTCTATGTATCATTATTTTTATCTCCATTGATTAGTGAAACAATAATTGATGGAGCTTGGATGACCCGTGCAATTTTTTTTGACAAGTAGGTAACTCGAATTTTACATAAAATTATCAAGATTATTAAATAATTGTAGAATAACACCTATCAATATTTTAGTGGTAAAAAAATTATATTTGCATCTTTCAATTTTACCATTTTAAAAACTAATTTTTAACTAAATTAATTATTTTGACAAATAAAACTTTAACATGTATTCCTCTAATAGTAATTAACTATATTAATACTTTTGAATGAAACTCAGATCACCTATTTGTCAAAACATGTAACATGAGTCATGTATTTATAAATAGACCAAAATACGAGTTATGTTTTTATAATTAACCATATATACATATATATCATAACTAAGAATCATAAGGGCTAATGCTGCTAGTGCATGTCAATAATTATTGTCAAATAGAACCTGAATTTTCTCACATTTTCTCAAGTTATTCAGCCTGAAAGCAGATTACATTGCACGATAAAAGACCATTCCAAGTAAATAAGGAAAAGCTAAGGTCCATAAACTCCTTTTGCTTTTGTTTGTTTCTTATGAAGCTGCAAATGGATCTGACATCACTGTGTGGAATAGTAAGTGTCTTGAAATTTTTATACCATCCAAAATTGCTCAAACTTTGTGATGAGAATTCAATGGCATCATATCATATTTAAGTTTATGTCTTTTTTTATATTTATTATTTTCTTAAGGATATTTATTGTATTTATTAGGGATATTTAAGTTTTTATGTCTTTTCGATGTCTTTTCATATTTTTTTTGTTTATTGTCAAGTTTGTCTTTACATATTCCTACGAGTCATTAATAGGTTATTTTCCTTATTTATTATAGCTTAGTTTTTAGGCTAATTAAAAGCCTGTATAAACTTATGGGATGTAACATATATGAAATATCTTTGATAATGAAAATATGAGATTTTCTTCTCTTTGAGTTCTGGAAAGAACTTATTTATGAACTTATCGAGAGTTTTTCATGGCGTTCAACCCCTTTGACTTATCAATCGGTTTGCCATCATCGGTTGTGGCGTCTACAACTATACCAAGGTTCTTGCCTCCATATAGGCAATGGGTCGTGGTTTCCACTAGTTTTCTTAGACAGTTGTTGGGGTTCAATTCCATTTGACGAATGTTGGGTCTCAGGTTTAATATACCTAAGGTTTTTCCGTATCATTTGGTATCAGAGCATAGGATTTCTAAGAATCCATATCTAGTTCGATAAGAGGTAACTCGAGTCGTTCATATCCTGCTTGTATCTTTATTTGAAAAAAAAAAGGAAGAAGAAAAGAGGAAAAGGAAAAAAAAACTGAGGTTTGTCGCCTATCAATCTAGTTAGATTTTTGGGATAGAAGTTTCCAAGCATATTGGTGTCGAGTCTGAAGGCAGGTTGCTTGTGGCTCACATCAGTTTGGAGAATCAAGGACCAAACATTTTCAAGAAAGAGGAACGATGTTTTCAAGCATATTGATGTTGGGTTTCAGGGCAGGTCACTCGTGGTTCGCATCAATTTAAAGATTCGAGGACCAATCTTTTTCGAGAAAGAGGGAATGATGAGAATCAGATGGCATCATATCATATTTAATTTTATGTCTTTTTAGGATATTTATTATTTTTTAGGGATATTTATTGTATTTATTAGGGATATTTAAGTTTCTATGTCTTTTCGATGTCTTTTCATATTTTTTTTATTTATTGTCAAGTTTATCTTTACATATTCCTATGAGTCATTAATAGGTTATTTTCCTTATTATTATAGCTTAGTTTTTAGGCTAATTAAAAGCCTATATAAACTTATGGAATGTAACATATATGACATATCTTTGATAATGAAAATATGAGAGTTTCTTCTCTTTGAGTTCTGGAAAGAACTTATTTATGAACTTATCGGGAGTTTCTCATGGCGTTCAACTCCTTTGACTTATCAATTGGTTTGCCATCACCGGTTGTGGCGTCTATGACTATGCTAAGGTTTTTGCCTCCATATAGGCAATGGGTCGCGGTTTCCACTAGTTTTCCTAGACGATCGTTGGGGTTCGATTCCATTTGACGAACGTTGGATCTTAAGTTTAATATACCTAAGGTTTTTCGTATCATTTGGTATCAGAGCACAAGATTTCTAAGAATCCATATCCAGTTCGATGAGAGGTAACTCGAGTCGCTCATAACCTGCTTGTATCTCATTTAAAAAAAAGGAAGAAGATAAGAGGAAGAGAAAAAAAAATTGAGGTTTGTCGCTTATCAATCTAGTTAGATTTTTAAGATAGAAGTTTCCAAGCATATTAATGTCGGGTCTCAAGGCAGGTCGCTTGTGGTTTACATCAGTTTAGAGATTCAACGATGAAAATTTTTTTCGAGAAAGAGGAACAATGTTTTCAAGCATATTGATGTTGGGTCTCAAGGCAGGTCGCTTGTGGTTCGCATTAGTTTGGAGATTCGAGGATGAATCTTTTTTGAGAAGGAGGGAATGATGAGAATTAGATGGCGTCATATCATATTTAAATTTATGTCTTTTTAGGATATTTATTATTTCCTTAGGGATATTTATTGTATTTATTAGGGATATTTAAGTTTCTGTTTAATTGTCAAGTTTGTCTTTACATATTTCTAGAAGTCACTAATAGGTTGTTTATTGTCTTGTCTTTACATATTCCTATGAGTCATTAAGAGGTTATTTTTCCTTATTTATTGTAGCTTAGTTTTTAGGCTAATTAAAAGCCTATATAAACTTATGAGATGTAACATATGACATATCTTTGATAATGAAAATATGAGAGTTTCTTCTCTTTGAGTTATGGAATGAACTTATTTATGACTTATCGGGAGTTTCCCATGGCGTTCAACTCCTTTAACTTATCAATCGTTTGCCATCACCGGTTGTAGCTTCTATGACTATACCAAGGTTCTTGCCTCCATATAGGCAATGGGTTACGGTTTCCACCAGTTTTCTTACATGGTTGTTGGGGTTCAATTTCATTTGACAAACGTTGGGTCTTAGGTTTAATATACCTATTTCCGTATCACTTTGCTTTTGAAATTTTTGTATTCCTACCTTTAAAAATTGGGCCCCTAAAGTGTAGCTTTGCAGCCTTTACATTTTAGACTCTACGTGTGAATGGGGTGAGAGATTGAGAGTGCATTATTGTGTGGAATAGTGATGTTTTGCATTTATTCATGTTCTGCATTATTGCATGCATTTGCAATAAATAGACATTACTTGCTCACCCCTCAATTCATCTGGTTCGAAAAAATTTCTCTCTCAAATATCAACTGTGTGCAAATACTTTCGTTCCATATCAATATATACTTTTTTCTTTCTTATGAAACCCATGCCTCTTCCTCTACCCTAAAAAAAATGAGGTCATTTTTTAGAGGACGTTCAAGAGGTTCAAAGAAGTCTTGTGGTGAGAGCAGTAGTGCGAAAGGCAAGTCTGTACAAGCCCACCATGTTGTTGATGCAGATGACCAACTTGGGTACGTTGATTACAATCAATTCCATTCAAGATGTATGAATCTTGAAGCATTCCCCCCTGATCTGCCGGGGTTTGAGCAGCGGACGCTGGTACATGAAACACATAGTGTAAACCCCTGAAAATTTCATAATTCTTAGAAAATAATCCTAAGAGTCAAACACCGGAATCGAAACCCTAAAAATCGAATCAAGTTAAAACTTAATTCTAAATAAGATAAAAAACGAGATTTCTTAATCTGAGAAAAAGACAACCCTAAAAAACAAAATAGAAAATCTAACTAACGGTTGAATCAACATCCGTACATCAATCAAATCACCTGTCCGATTCCTAACACGCAAATCAAGACAATATATCCAAATAACAATCGGTAACGAAATGCTAAGATCTTATATCATTCGGTGAATTTCAGAATTAGAAATTTCAATTTTCAACAAAAGTCAACTGAGTCAACTCATAACCCTAAACTCGGTTAAACAATCCCGATAACTAAAAACCATTAAATAATCACAAATAAAATAAGATAAACCATAGATATCAAACTAAAAATATAATAGTAAAAAACTCCAAAATTATATCTTATGAATAACTCAACAAAAACCGGAAGTCAAACCGAACCTTAAAAGTCAACAAAGCATACAAACAAACCCTAGTATTTAAAATCCGGCAATCCCGCACTCTTAAACCCTAAACAATAAAATAAAAATAACTGTTGATATTAGTTCATAGTAAATAGGAAGCTTAAAAATATCATATTCGTAACTTTCTAGTATCCTTCGGATCCGAACGGGATCAATTTTCAAAAACCATGCCCCGGTACACCGTATGGCAAAAATATTCGTAATACCAATAGACTCGTAAAAATATAAGAATTTCAAAAATATCAGTTTTAGAATTTTTCGGTAGTTAAAAATTACAATATACATTTATACGCATATTTTTATTACTATTGATATTTTAATTGTCTAATTTACTATTCATAGTACTTTTCTACTATTCATTACTATTCCTCTATCTCTACTTTTTCTTACGACCTATTCTTACACCTACATACCTATCTCTTACAATTTTCTTTTCCCATAAAAATTCTACACCACATATTACTAAATTTCTCTTTACTTTTCTTCTAAAATTAATTTTTAAACAAAATTCTCTCCTCTCTCTCTTGATATCTTCCACCTCTCTCTTTCTTCCCTCTTCAATTATTTTCTTTTTTAATTTATTTAATTACATCTAATTTTCTCTCCAAATTCTATAAATACCCAATTCCTCATTTATTCTTTCACACAATTCATTTCACTACCAAAACTCTCTCAAAATCTCTCTACAAATCCTCTATTCAAGATTTCTCTCTACCAAAACTTCTTAAACAATTCTTCACAAAAAATCATTCCTTATACACAAACTTTCTACCACATATCACTACTCACATAATACCCTTTTATCTACTATCTTCATACCACATAAACACTTTAGGTAAATTTCTTCCAGCCATTTATTTACTCATGTCATGTAACTTAACATGACTATGGTGTGTTTTGAAACTCATATGAATAGTAAAAGCAACAACATGTTCATGTTTTGTTTTTGCACATGAATTTCCTATTTTATTATGTTGCTATGTTGATTTTATTATTCATATCTAACTAAATATATTTATGTATTTATATATAATTTTAGAGCATATAAGCTCACTTGCTATTTATTTAATTTCATGCTTTGCAATTTATTTATTTCATGCTATATCTTTAAGACTAGTCTTTTTAGTCTTAGGATGCCTTGATGAAACTAAGGCTCCCAATACTTGACCGGAATACCTTGATGAAGCCAAGGTTTCCAATACTTTATATTTTTATTATTTTGCTTGTTATTATTTGTTTCTAGTATTTTCTCATGTTCTTATTATTTTATATGCTCATAGTACTTGTATCTACATAATGATATTATCTCAACTAATTTAAAAGTAGAATTTTATTTTATTAAAGGAACTTAAAACTAAATTTTCTATTATGTGACTTATCACAAAATAATGGAGTTATTATCAACAATATAGAACAGAGTTTTCTCAACGTTTTCTTAAATAACAAAGATAGCTTACCAAGAAAACATAAGAAATAAATACCTTCTTTGTATATTATGGTAACTTAAGTTTAAGTAAAATAATTTGTTAGTTTTCAAAGTTCTCACAAAAAGCTTAAAGATTAAACTCTTTTCAACTCCATGACAAAACCAAGGAACAAACTAGTTTTCAAAGTTAAGATAAAATCAACTCATAAAGTTATAAACCCATTTAGAAAAATAATGATTTTCAAGTTTCTAAAGAAGGAACTTATTTCCAAAGAATACAAAGTATGATAAGATAAAAAACAAAGGATTTTTATCAATAGAAAGGATTCTTTCCAAATAAAATAGAGGAAATAAGATATCAAATTTTGAAGAACAAGAACTTGTAATTTAAACAAGAAATATATGAAGAAAAGACTAATTTTCTAAAACCATTCTAAATACAAATTTATAAATAGGTTTTCAACAACTTAATATACTTTTGATAAATTTGATCTTTTATGAATGACTAAGGTTAAAGAAAAATTTACTTGTTTTTGGAAAAAGAATAAAGAAAATAAAATAAGAATATACTCATTTATAATAACCTACGAAAATATAAAATTTCTTCCAAATACTTGAAAAGAAATTTATTAAGATAAGTTTTAACACTTTAAAAAGAATTGTTTTATAAAATAAATTGTTGAGACACTACCATTAAAATTTTTGCATATAAAGTGAGCTTATTTATATACTCAAAGGATTTATCAATTATGTATGTATATATATATATATATTTTACTAAAGGATTTTTGAATGAAGTTGAGTTAGAAAATGGTTTTGCAAAAATCTAGAAATATTCGTTTTAAATCCGTACCCAATGTTTTCGGAACCTAAATGACCATTTATGGCAAAGATAACCTTAGAAATGGATAGATGTTTTTGAATAGATAGAAAACGGTATATTATATGCGAAATTCTGAGTTAAAATGAGCAAGTTATGACCATTTTAAATTGGAATTTCATTTTATACGGATTTGACGAACATGGTAAAATAGAATTAGAAAGTTTAAGTAGAATTTCTACGAAATACTCATCTTGGGTATTTCTTTTGTCTAGGTGATGAAGGATACGAGATTACCCTTCCTGAGGATTACTACGACTAAGAAGATTGCGAAATGGACGAGTGAGTTATTCTTCTTAATTTCGTTACCTTGTTTGTGCTTGTAAAGTAGTAGCATTAGTATATTAAGAAAAGATAAAAATAGATATATATTTGGGGAATTCGGAGTTATGTGTATGTATGTGATTCTATGTTTATGCGTGAAATGAAAATTAAGAATATCGTAACTTCAAGCTGCCTGTTTAAGTAATTTTATTTACTTATTTGTATGATTGCTTATTATTTGCTAAATTGATTGATCGCCCCTTAATAAACCTTAATAAGGTTTGGCTTAAGAAAAATAAAACGCTCACACATAGCATCCATCGAGTCATATCTCTTTCGGAAGGTTGCTACTCCTACGTGTAGAGTTGGATTGGCTATTATCGTGTTGTGATACGGGCCATGTTCCTTCCTAGAGAATCCAAATTGCCCGAGAAATGCGACTTCAGGTTCGGAGGCGGGCCAACCGAACGCTTTGGGTGGGGACCTAGGGACTAGCAGTAGAAGATCGAGGATCTTCATCATCGATTCTCTAACCTTAGATATAGAGGGGTAAATCCATTCTATATATGGTTTCCAGATAACTATATATATTTGCGTAATCACGTGATTGTTGCATTATACGCATAGCATATGTGTGAGAATTTAAATGAACTTGTTTGAAAACATGATGCAAATGAAAATGAATATCTCACTAAGCTAGTTATAGCTTATACCCCTATAGATTTTGATGAAACAGGTATACCTATGGCTTAAATTGAGGATCATGACGTTAAGAAAGTCGTTGAAGGATGATAAGCTTTTATGAAGGCAATGGAAACATAAGATGAAGTTATTTTGCAAGGTTCTTTATATGTAATGAATTCTATGTTAATGTTTTGGAAATTCTAAGATGTATATTTATTTGAAGACAATAGAGGGATATGCCCCTAAGAATTGTAATTAAATATGTTTATATTTTATGATAAGTATTTTCTTTGCATTGTTACTTAATTATTATCAATATAAATTGCGCTACTCCGATGCGTTCTCTTGGTTGTGATGTATGCCTTGTAGATATGGAAGCCTTTGCGTGACTGAGGTAGTTATTCTTAGGCTTTAGTATTGTGTATGTCGGACTGCCATGTTTATGGTACCCTTCGGGGCGTGACACAGTGTCTTTGAGATGGAGGATCCAGAAGTACAAGAAGTGCCACCACCTGAGGTGCAGGAGGAGTAACATGAGTCAGATATATCGGATGCTATGGGTCAGGCTGGAAACCAAGGGAAGCCTCCCCATCCTCTTAAGTTCGAAATTTTTACGAAACATTTTTTAAAGTTACAAATGATGATGGAAAGACACACGGATACTAAATTATTGTTCAGCCAGCTACTCGTGGAGATTGGGAATTGATACGACACTTTTATCAGGCACATGAGGTCAAAACACCTTGCAGACATCCCAACAGCAAATTGATCGTTCCGAGGTAAGCAAACAAGCTAACATTTGTTAGTATTGTGATGAAAATTATAAGTATGGTCTAACAAGAATGATAAGTGGTTTGTATTTGTCATATGGCTCTGGGCAACATCCCGATTTGAGATATTGCCATGAGGAAACGTTGAACCTTGAGCCTCTCACCCTTATAGTGTAAGGACAATGAAGTGATACATTGACTATATTTACCATAAAGGTAAGCGAAAGCTTGCATGTCAGTTTGAATATCTTGATATGTTTCTGTATACTCTGATATTTGGACAGATAGGTGGAATGAGAATTCATATATGGTATTACATGCCATTGGATAGATGATAAGTAGGTGATGCATAAGCGACTTCTAGCACTTAGATACATGGATGTTAGGCATACTGCCCAAAACATATACTCAACCATAGCTACCATCCTACCGAAATATTGTTTGACAAAAAAAAAAATATTTTCTATAGAGTTTAACGACGCATCAGCTAACACCAACACTATTCCAGAACTGAAACAGCTATGTCAGCCTACATTAAGTGGGATATTTTTTCACATTAGATGCACATGTCATATATTGAATTTGTGTGTGAAGAGTGGCTTAGAAACATTGCAAATTAAATATCACCTAATTAAGGAAGTCTAACCTCGATCTCACCTGGTCAAACATCTCACACCAAGGGAGAACCACCCAACCTAGCTACATACCAGCAATGGTTTAGGAGGTCTAGAGGTTCAAGTAGTTCTATAGCTATAGAGGAAATCACTAATTACCTGAGCACCACATTTGAGTTTGGCAATAATATTGATGCAGTGGTTTTCAGCTCATTGAATGATGGCGAAACCATAGCAAAACATTTCCAATTCTACTTTGCACGGGGAGACAAGTTTTAGCTACTCCTGCATCAAATGTTACTATTGAGCAGGCATTTATTATCGTTGACTTAATCTTGGATGATTGGAAATCAAGAATGTCGGTAGTTGCAGTTAAGTCTCTTACTTGCAACGATGATTGGAATAGAGTTGAGCAACACCTACAAGAAATTATTTGCAGCACAAGTGAGGATGATGAGTATTTTAGTGATTTCAACACCTCTGGTGGTTTCATGGGTCACTCCACGTTGCTCGAGAAGAGTAATAAGTGAGGAGAATAAGTCTCTTTTTAAGCATGCAATGAAGTTTGCTTTATTTGTCATATATGAATAGTTTTGATATTTTAAATTCTCCATATATATATGTTGTATGATACTATAACGTTTGGTTTTATCTAAAGTTTTAAAGTTTGTAAAATGTAATTATAAATTTATTAACCTAGTCAAGGCATGCATTACACAACGTGGAGTTACAAAGAAAAACTTATCTTAATTTTAGAAATTGGTATAATTTAGTTAAATTATTATTTCCCACTTATTTCAAATCTATGGTTTCTTGCTTTTTAATTTCAGTGATTTAAACACTCTTGTGGTTTGACGGTGGCTCCACACCGAATCATGCCTAAAGCAAGTAACAAGTGTGGAGGATGAGTCTTTTTTTATGGATGCTATCAAGTTTGCTATGTTTATGAACTATAGAAAATTTTATATTTCAAATTCTCCATATATATATATATATATATATATTGGTTGATGATGTAATAGTTTGTGTTATTTGAAATTTCAAGTTTGTATAATTTTATTCTAAAATTATCACTCTCGTGAAGACATGCATTATTCAATGTGAAATTGCAATAACGATTTCATGTGAATTATAAAGTTTGTATAAAGTAATATAATTTTTACTTTCTTCTTCTTGTTTTTTCTTTTATATAATATTTGTCGGTTCAAATGGCCATGAACCATTTCTTGAGTCGACGATTCGGCTTGGACCAGACCGACTCTTGAGCCGATGGTTCGTCTCGGACAGGATCGGCCCTTGCCTTTGCAAGCCGGTTTTGGATTGGCCTAAGGCCAACCTGTGAACCAGCGGTTTAGGATCGGATTGAATCGTTGTTCACGTCTATATCTATAGCTAAAAGCAAAAAAAAAAATAATTATAGTTCATTTATTTAGCTAAACATTAAAAAAAAGATTATAATAAATTATTATATTTAAGAAATGAAATAAAGCTATAATTTAATTTTTTGTTTGTTTCATTCTAGTTATTTTGATATTATATTTTTATGTTTTTAAATAGATATTTATTAATAATAAAAAATTAATAATTTTATATATAAATTTAACTATATTATATAAATAAATATAAATAAATTACGAGAACAATACATGTCTCATGAAATTTTATAGCTCCTTTTGCCAGACCGAACAAGATTCCCAGAATCAGTCGCACCTTAACATTAAAATATTTCGCTTTCGTAAGCCGACCCAAAAGAAGAAAAAAATCACGAAATCGCAACATCGTCAAAACTAATCCAGGCAGGTGTCGATCCTTGGTCATTTCAGAGTGACCTTTTCACACGGATGTGGGCCCCAATTAAAAATTAGCCCAGATGTTGGATTAATAACTGGCCAATGGCTAGATAGGGTTTGACAGTTGAAAACAGCTGCATATGCATGTCGAAGGTTGTAGACTGGTTGGATGTGTCCGATAAACAAACATCAGACACAGTTCATCAAAAATTAATTTTCACTAATACTATTAACCATCTATTTCGTATGTAGAAATGAATTCGAAATGAAATTATAATCTTAAATTTTATTTTTATTTATGTGTATGATTATGATTTTAAAAATTAGAATTATGATTTTGAGAATTAGGTTTTGAGGAGAAATTTAATTTTGCTCTTAAAAAGATAGAATCACGACTTCATTCTTTCCTCACAAATAATAACATTAAATATATTTAAAACAATATTAAAACCGTTTCAGTGAATAATAAGTAAGATTATTTTAGCCCAAGACCGTGATCAACCTAAACATTTTGATGAAATAAGATTCTTATTAAATATTTGTTTTTTTTATTGATGTTTCCAATTAATTATCCAGAATTTAAACGTATTGATTTCTTATCTAAGCTTTTTTTTTTTTCGTTTTTATAATCTTACATCCGAATTAGATTTATTTAATTTCGATAATTTAATTACCCAAAGCTTGCTGCTAAAAAGACAAAAACTGTGCCCCCGGAAATCGGAATCCGTCCAGGAAAAGCAACTTCAACAAGTTTGCAGGTCTGTATGCACGTAATTTAACCAAGTGTCCGCTTGTATTGGTCCACATCCCTCGTTGATTCAATGGGTTTTTAATTATGGATAAGTGGATAATCGTTACGCCACATTTATGCTGCTTTGGATTATTGTCCTATTCGGCCATTGAATATTTCTCAGATATATAATTAATTACTTAAAATTTAAAATAATTAATTTAATATTCAATTAAGTTTTTCATCCTCCTCAATTTTTTTGGCTAAGCTGACATTACCTAAATGAAAAAGTGACTGGTATTAAGTAACTAGTTAAGAGCTAAAAAATTAGACAATTAAACAACAAATTAAAACACACATTGCTTAATTAAATATATAAGTAAGCATATTAACTCTCAACATTTTCATGTATATGTTAATTCACTTGTTTAATTGTTTATCCCAAGTTTTTCATTAGATATTTGACACATGTCATTTTCCCATTCGCTAGAGTATCACTTCAACAAACAAATGAGTAGCAAGTAAGTATCAATGTGTTTTAAATAAAAAGTAAGAATTATATATAGTTTTTATAAAATTGTTAGATATCATTAATCATTTCATGTGACATATCACGCTCTTAACATTTAAGATACCAATCAAGAGTCAAATATCAAATCAACAAACTCTTAAAAATGAGAAGTATCAAACTTAAAACTATAAACATTTAATAAAGAAAAAAAGAATTTGAGCTCCTAACTAGTAAGGTTAGTTGTATATTTCAAAATTTAAGTAAACAAGTAAGCTAACTTATAAATTGAAATTTTGAAAGGGAACACAAAGTTAGGGGAAATCAAATGTACATTTACATAGGTATACAAATTATACAAGGAACAAAGTTTAAACCCAAAGAGATGCAAACATCAACTTTCAAAAGGATCAAATTTAAGGAATTTAAAATACCCACATATAGGAATACTTAATTTTCCTCCGATATCATATGGATTGTTCTTTTGATATGGAAAAGGTTTTAGCATAAAATATCACAATAGATATCACAATAAATCTAATTTCAAAGTGAAGATAAGCCTGGCCTATTTATGGTGAGAGTCGAAAATTGGTATGCAAAATTGTAAACAAATCAAAATGCTCACAAATTATTAAAATTTGACTTGTTTTAAACTTAGCTCGACTTAAATTCAAGCCGAAAATAAGGTAGTCTTACACTTAAAATAAAATCTTTTATCTAAATAAATCGAATTGAAGATCTTATTTAAATTCATGAGCCAAGGTGCAAGCTAAATTGTTTAGGAGTTAAACAGACTAAATGAATTGACTCACAGGCTACCTCATTAGTGGAGTTGCAAGCAGGTGTTTGAGCTTTATATTTTATTAATCAATGGATTCATATCTAAAAAGGTTGACAATAAGTTCTTTCAAAATTATTGAAGACGTCGACAATAAGTTCTTTGAGAATTGACTATTTGTCCCTCTATTAGAGGTGTTCATGAAATGTTTGTGATCAAGTAAATAGCTCCACAAACCACTAGGTCGAATCGAATTGCAAAATAGAAAGATTTGTACAAATTATACATTTCCTTACCATTTTATGGAAGATCGTTAGGTATGAATATCTTAGATACATGTGACTTGATTGGTGAAATAGTATCTCTCTCTAAAAGCATATATTTTTTTTTTTTTTTGTCGCTTAAAGAAAATATTTTTTTGCAAATGAATAAGATATTAAGGAATTGCTCATACATAAATTCATAGTTTGTACAAGTGGTGTGGATGATTTAAGAATTGAAGTCAATTTGCTTTATAAAAAGAGGACATCAATGAACTTCAATGAAATGATTTTGCAAGATTCAGCAAATTGTCTTGATCGTGGGATATAATTGAGAAATAGGAATTAGTGTAATTAAAAGACATTTAATTCTAGTATGGAATGAGTCAATCATTTACTTTGGTATCTTAAAAAACAAAAATGCTCGAAAACCCATTTCTATGGGTTCAACTTCATTTTATAATACCTCAGTTGGTCAAGGGTTTCTCATAAGTCAATTAGGTGGTCATTAGGCATATGACTTTAGACAATTATGTCGTCCAAATACACTTCAATATTTCTCTCAATTTGAGGTTTGAAAAGCCTTAGTGACCATCCATTGGTAAGTGCCCCTATGTTTTTTAATTTAAAAAACATGATATTATAGTAGTAGGCATCATTATCAAAATCGCGATTTTACCTATACAATTCTATATGTTACGATCCTATGAGGTTCTTCTGAGTTAACTCATGTATAGAATTGTTTTTGTCATACCCCCCACAGGGCATCCCAGTAGCATTGATACTCCTCGTAACAACTTGAAAAATCATGAAATATAAATAAGCTAACCAAGGCTCTTCAATAAAACTTACAAGCATCAAATATTAGGACACCTCGTGGCATAGACATTTAAAACAGGATCATGAGGTTGTTAAGATGAGAAATTTCGTATACATATAGTTTTTTTACAACATGTCTCCTTACATACATCGTATGATAAGCTCTCAACAAAGCCTTACAAACTTACAAGAAAAAAAACATAAGGTATCTATACAAAAGAAACTATCTCTACTTTTACTCGAGCCTTGGATTTTCCCTTTGAGACCTACTATATCCCCTTGTCTCCAGCTTAGATCCACTCTAGAGATCCTGAAAGCACATAAAGTCTGTAGGAGCGTGAGCACATCACATCTCAATGAGATAATATGATTAAACTACACTTCAAACAGATACCAAACAAGTTTTAATTACAATCATATGCAATGCTACACTCAACCATATGTAATTAACAGTTTAGATGACTGAAATCCAAACTAATGGGGATTTACGCCCTCCCTTGGAGGTTAAAGGACTAGTCTCAAGTATGCTATGCTCAAGAGAGACTGAGAACCAAGAAAAAATAAGCTTTTCTAGAATTACTTGGTATATATACTTATGTACACATTCAACATAATCTTAACTTCACCTTAGAACCATCAAAAACTCCCTAAGTATCAACACCCTAAAGCCTTTGCTACTCGAGCAACGTCCCTCAATTCAACTTAGTTCCCGTGGGACCAACAACCCTATGATAACCCTACCCGGACTCTCCTGGCAATGACAAGGCATTACCATATTAATAATGCAACGTGCTATCGTGTAATGCATGACTATTTTAGATTAAAGATCATATAAGACTTAGATCATGTCATTGACAATCATACAATGTTGAGACAATCATCAATATTCATTACACATCAACATCAATAAATTTGTTATTGCTTTGGATATTAAAGCTTGTCACACATTCAAGCACCATACAACATACGATATCCCCACCCTTATACATACTTAGTTTTTCCCATATAGAGATGGGTGCAACTACATTACCTACATAACATCGTGATAAGATTTAAGTCACCCATCTATGCATCTTACTTATGGATCATAGTAGTCTAATGGAAACTTTGGATCTTAATTGAAAGTTCCTATAGAACAACAAGCATACATCACTAAATCCATAACAAAGAAGATAAAACTCCTATCAAAACTTAACGTCTTAAATTTCTAATAAAAGCTTCTTAACTTATGTTCTTCATCATCACTTACTACTTAGGCTGGGTTAAGGGTCATATCGCTACACAAAACCAGGCTCGCGCCCAAGCAAATTAGGGGTCGAGGGTAGCTTAGGAAGGGTTGCAGGTACGTTACGACAAGAAAACTATGTCGCATCTCAACAAACTAGGGTCGTGTGCTATTAAAAAGCTTTATGGCTCGTGTCACAAGCACATTAAGGGATCTAAATTAAGCTACAATAGAAGTTGTGCTCCATGCATTTTGACCACAACAACCATCAATGTTTATGGTAGGATACGTTGAGGGCTCAACTACTACAAGAAATCTAAGCTTTAGAGAAGAAAAATTTATCTCTAAACATAAAATTCTGTGGTAAAAATCATCATCATTAATTGTAGAATTTTAACTTGCTTTACCTATTTTCTTTCACAGAATTTTCATTTTAAAAGTCAGTTTTCTTATAGTACACTTTAGGCCGCGACAGATACTGTGCTTCAAAACTTACCTCTCAACACTTACACAAGGCTTCCCACTGATCCATCCGAGGGCAAGAGTAGGCCATGATCATTCACAATAAACAGAACAACATCCAAACTTACTCCAAAACACTACTAACTCTACCAGAATAGATCCTTGCCTTAAAACGAGCATCAAAACAGGTCGACATCACAACAACTTACAAAACACTAATCTAATAGGAAACTCTATCTTCTCAACCTAACTTTAGATCCAAAATAAGAGCTTAGAGGGTTGATCTCTTTGTTTTATTGCATGCTTTGTTATTCTTTCCTTAGATAAGCTCAGATAACTTTCGGCTATACACATATAACAAGCATTATTTATTTTAATCTTAAACATACTCAAAAAGCAAGCTTTCATCTGTTTTTAACATTTTTTCGCAAACCAAGTTTGTTTTTTCAGTTTTCTAAAACATGAAATTTGCTAAAAATGATGTTTCACATGTGAATAATGAAATGTGCACATGCACTGGTGTATTTAATAAAGACACTTTCTGAAATCTTTGAAAACAAGACAAATGAAGATATCTGTTATGCTTTTTGAGATTACTTCACTTTCTTCTTTCTAAAACATTGGTTGTGTAGCTTGTAAATATGATCTTAGGTTTTTCAAGCTAAAACTACAAATGTTTAGAAGAAAGATTTTGTGCGGGTAAAAGAGAGTATATTTGAAAAGTAAACTGAGAAAAATCATGTTGGTTTTCTTAAAACAACAACAATGCCTGGTTTTGTGTAAGCTTTAAATCTCTAATTACTTTTCTTTTTCGTAAAAGAAAATAAGTATGGTTTAACTAGGAATTGTTATTTCAGCATTTAATGAAATAAATTTTATTTAAGAGAAATGACAACATGCCTATGCTTTAAAACTTACTGTGACAACTTGCAATAAATTTCTAGTACTTGTAAAAAGGGTTTAATTATAAAATATAAAAATCACTACCTTTTAATGTATGCAAAACAACACATTATATTATTAGAAAATGTTAATTAATATACTATCAAAACATTTATTATTATTTAGGAGATAAAATTATATTTAGATTTTAACTCTTTTAAGTTTTTAACTCATGCTATGGCCAAAATTGGGGATTACAATTTTCTTGTAAAATCTTATGATTCCAGCTTAGTTTACATGTAAACACAATAGGATCTTACGTTTTTGACCAAGTTTGTCGGATTTACTCATTTGATCAAATATATTAACATATAAAAAATATAATTGTGATTTTACACGCTCATCAACTATTAGGATGATGCATCTTTCTTAATGCATTTCAATTTCCTGCTCTCACACTCTCACTCTATCTCTTTCCTCACTCCCGCTAACTTCCATGTTCTACGTTATAGAATTTATTGAAGTCAAGTTATACCTATAAAGTTTACAAGTAAACTTATTTATTTCTTTTATATAATTAAAATTTGAAGATAAGCTGAAAAGTTAGATCATCCTTATTTAAATAAGATAACATAAAAGAACTTAATTTATACTCTATTTGCATTTTTTCATGTATGGTATATTATTGATTAAGAGTTATTATGAAAAAGGGAATTTAATTTCTTTATTTGTTTTACATCCATTTTGTATTTTAAGTTTTTTATCACTCCTATAAGCATATTTATAGCGTTTCAAAGCTATTTTGTGTAAGCTGCAGAAACTTAGTTTTTATGTTTCATTTTTTGTTTCAATTCTACAAACCCTTTGATTATTCTACATAGAATTGCAAATTTGACAACCTTAGCAATAGGCATAAAAAAGTAGCGATGAATGTAGTGTAGACCTTGTCCAACGATTCCATTTTAATCTAATTGTAGTATAAAAATGCATCCATGAAGCTCAACAATGCCTGGCTAAGTGGGATATTTTTCTTTTCGGATAAATCTTACCTTCAACAATTTTTGAATCTCTTTGTTAATGGAGTAGTTATCTAGGGGGATACTTCTAGTGCAACCGTGGTGCAAAACCATCCACATTGTCACATAAGAATGTGACCATACTTTTCTTCTTATTGTTCAAGAGGAAAGCTCTTACTCTGGTGGTATGGTCAAACTTATCACTTATCACCTATCACTATCTCCTTAGTTTCCTCTATTGGTTCTCCCTTCGTTCAGGTTCCCATTCAGGTTTAACCCCAATATGATATATCTTGTCTCTTGCCAAGGCTTTTAGGTAGAGTTTTCTAGATAGCTTCTAACCTTCTTTACATATTCTTACTTCTAAAAGGGTTAGACATTTAGCCTTCAAGTGCATGGGTAAAGTGCTATACCAAATGTTGACTAGCTTAGCCTCTTAAGTATCACATTATAGGGTAACCAATGTTCAACACTATGAATTTCATGTTGTGAGTGACTATGTTCTTGACATCTCATAGTTACATGGGTGGGGTGATGACACTCGTAGATTGGATAGGCCGATTCTTGAAACCAAATAAGTTATAATGGTGTAGTTTCAAAGTTTTCTGGATCTTAGAAGCCATATGTTCAAAAGCTTTATTAAAGATGATGTTAGCACTATTGTTGGTGTCAGTCATAACTTTGTTGACTTGGAATCCTGTTGCACGGATGGAAATGATTAGAGCATCTATATGGAGAGTCTGGATTCCTTCTAAACCTTATAGTGATGGATATAGAGTTGTTAACCTTTAGCCTCTTAGCTTGGAAATGCATATCTTGTTGACCTGCAACTACCAACTTTGAGCTAAGTAAGGGGAATAGTCCTCATGCTATAATATTAATGGCTCAATTTGGAGCTTGGTCTCGTTGAAGGTTAGTGCGATTATCTTCCTCTGGCTTCACAGGGTATTCTAATGCTAAGTCAACCATTCAATGTTATTGCTCAAATTGGAGATATATATATATATATATATTCTCCTTGTAACTACGTTGGACAACAACCTTTACAAAATTCTTTAATTGGTAACACTCTTTAGTGTTATGCCTGTAATTGTAATAATAATTATAGTATTTTTCACTATTTCGATGGTTGGGATTACTTCTCAATATTGTAGGGTGTGCGAAGTAGGGATGCAATCGGGTACATTATTATAGGGTACTTGACTCATCCAACTAATAAAAACCTTATAAGTTCAAGGATGGTTTTTGAGACCTTATGTGAAACTCTATAAAGTTTTGGGTCAGGTTTTGGAATGAATATAAACCTGTTAGGAACCTAAATCCATTAAATTTTTTTTATTAAATTTATTTCAATTAATTAAATTAAAGGTCAAACTAATTCAAAGTATATATTTTAAGTACTAATTCATTTTGATAAATGGTATATGCATTTTTTTTAATTTGTAGTTGAATTTAATAATTAGTTTATGCATTTTTAAATTTAAAGAGTATTAATTTTTAATAATATTTGATTTTAATTAATGATGGTATCTTATTGCAAGATTAAGCTAATGGAGAATAAATTTAAAAAGATTTATTCCACACAAATTAATTAATGGAAATAAATGTTTTCATGAGTAAACAAAAAGAAAATTATGGGAATGTATATAATAAAAAGAAGATTTTTTTTTTTTTAGATAACTATAAAACCTAACATAATTGTATATGAAAGATTATGAGGTCTATCGGGTTCGAATATCCTATAGGGTCTACTAGATAAGTTGTGGGTCCATAGACAAAAACCTTATTGGGTTTGGGATAAGATTTAAGAACCCCATAGGGTATCTAGTTTCAAATTTGTAAAACTTGTCCTAAATCTACTAGGTCATATCTATGGTGGGAAGGAGATTCCTATCGCGAATTTCTAGGAACAAATCACCCAGTGGTTTGGCAAGAGGGGTAAATTACTTATAAGTGTTGCATAACCATTTTTTGCCATTATTTTTCTCGTTCTTGACCAACCCAATGAAATTCTGGTTCTTCTGTTTGCTAAGTCGATCTCCAACCATCCCCTCATCTTTCTTATCCCCATCATTTGTCCTTGTGTCAAACATGGGCTTAATCATCTTGCTTCATGTGTGCTTATTATCCTTTAAGATAATATATCTTACTACTATTTCCTGAAATTAATCCAATGATGTAGGATTACTCTTACATAGTGACTCGAAGAATCAACCTTTTGGTTTAACTCCTACTATGGCTACATGCAGTGTAATCCAACATCCAGCTTAAGGACTTCAAAACAACCTTTGAAAAGCTTGTCATGTAGTCTCTAAAGAGTCTCTCTTAGCCACTGAGGTGTCCTTCTCTAGAGCTTTTCCAACTAGAAAGTGTTTCAAGAACATGCTTGTAAGATTGTGAAAGCATATGACCAAATTTTAGGGAAGTTGCTCATATCATTTGTAAGCCTCTCTTAACTGGGAATTGAGAAAGGTTTTTCACATGGTAACATCATCGTACCCATCACTACAAGAATTTTGACATATGACAACATTTGTATATTTTGCAAACATCACATTTCCTTTATACTTTAGTCACGTTTATTAAATGTAGTAAATATACACCATTAGTCATGTTTGTGAATAAATTTAGATTTCATTGACTTATTTTTAGATTTGTAACTTTTTTATAAAAGTAAGCGTTACCAATTTTTATTATCAAATAAAATAAATGCAATAAATTAAAGTTTTCTTTTCTTTTCTTTCCTTTTTTAATTCACTCTGCATATGAAAAAATAAAATAAAAGGAACTAAGTTTGAAAAAAAATAGTTCCTTCAAAACTAATTTAATAGATGATTAGTAATCGTAATTTTTTTAAAACTAATTTAATTTATGATTATGGTATTAGGTCTTTATTTTTAAATACCTAATTTAAGTTTAGTTATATTTAATTATTTTCAAAATAATTATAACAATTGAATAGTTTTGATACCAAAGGTCTAATCTCTCGGAAGTCATTAATGTAGAGTAATAAAACTTGGAATATTTTTATAGCTTGAAACATTGGTTATAATGCTCAAAATCTGAATACTAAAAAAAAGATCCTAAAATTAGCTCCATTTTTTTTAATCTAATTTGGACACCTACCAATACATAGGGAACGCAACCACAAATGTTAAAACATAATCCCATTATTAACTAAACTTTAATTTGAAATCTTATAAATAAAACTAGACTATAAATCTATTAAGGTGCCAAATATAACATCGATGGATTATGCTATAGTGAGTGTCATTACTGTTATTTGTGTATATATACAGGGTCTATTTTTCATCTGTATCTATACCTATATCGAAACGATATGTGTAAATATATTCGATTTGTATTTATATTTTATCTATATTTGATATATTTGATCTTTTCATGAGAACTGCCAACTTTTTTCACACATATCTATTTTTTAATACACAATTTTTCAGAAAAAGTTTAAAATAAGTGTCTGTATCTGCCAAAAAAACTAAATAAACAGACCCATAATAGTAATAATTTATATAAATAAATCCATGTCATCGGTATATCAATGTAACTAGTGTTATAACATATGTGTAAATATATAAAATAATAATAATAGTAATGGCATTTTGTACATATAAAAGACAATTCTTGAATATAATATAAGATTTCATGGCACCAAAGAGTCAATACATTTACAAATATTAAATATAATATTTTATATAAAGAATTAACCTTCTTTACAATGCTAGAATGTTTATGAAATAATATTTTACATTATAAGCGACATTAGTATGACAAATGGTACATGTTTAAACATCGTGAATATCTTTTAATAGAAATGTCTAAACGTAGCTAATTTGTGCTGTTGTCGATATGAAATGATGGGGGAATATAGTGCAATTACCTTTTAGCCACACATAAGTGTCAGTTATACTTTATGATTGATCACATTTAAATATCGTCAGTTCCAAGACAATTGGCGCCTTAAGATTTTTTGACCATGTCTACTTTTTAAACGTCACAAAATTAATCAATAATGCACCTTTTGTGAAGTCTATTAGCTATGGTTATTAAACGTTATTGATTTTATTTGGCAATGTTTAATTTCCATTTAGCTGTATTTAAAAAACACGACTTAAGACCCTTTTTGTTGCAGTGACATGTGAAACTTTACAATATGTTCTTTGGGATCCCTTATTTTTTTCCTACTCCTTTATTACTTTCATTCTTATGAGAATTACCTCATGTTGAGTCGCTTAGACAAAGGAGAATCTTCTAAGAGAATCATGTTGAAGAGCTTTGAAGGTTTTGTGTTGGTTATGTTGAAAATGTAGCTAGTGTCTCAATGCTATGGTGTCTAGATGCTAGCCTTGAAACAAGGCTTAGCATCCAAACACTAGCCAGTAATCTTGCTTTCAATATAGCATTCAGACTAAAATGCCTGGTGATTTTGCATCAAATTAGAATCTTTTAATCATGAAGAAAACAAAGTGGTGTCCGTACACAAGAGGATAATATCTAGATGCCTTGCATTTGCCAAGTCATTCTTTTTCAGGTGACATCTGAAAACTTAAGATTGTCAAGTGAGGACACCAATATCTCTAAATGGCGTCTGGATGCCATCAAGAAACTAGTCGTTGGGTGCATTAAATGCAAGGGCAAACTCATCCAAACTTTATACAATGGTTATTTTCTCTTCATCAACTATAAATTTAAGTTGGTTGAGAGATATTAAAAAGTTAGTTAGGCCTATGTATTGCTATAAAATACACTTGTACTCTTGTAAATCAAAATCCTTGTCTCTAACTCTTTAACATGCATTTGGATAAATTACACCAGAAGATATCAACGTTTGAGGTAAGTTCATTTAAGGTATCAACATATCAAGTGGTTGAAAAGAGGTATCAACGTTTCATAAAGTGAATTAAATAAGGTATCGATATTTTTGCAAAGTTCATTTAAGGTGTCAACGTTTCGATTAATTTTCAATTATGTTTTCTAAATTTTCATTATTGGTTAATCATTAATACCTTATTTGACTCACTTTTTAATATTAATACATCTTTTTAGCCACTTAAACATTAATACATTAAATAAATTTATCCTCAAACGTTGATTCTCTTTTGAATCACTTAAAATGTTGATTAAATAAACTTACTCTCAAACATTGATATATTTTGGTATATTTACTCATTTACAATTTCTTGAGAGAGAGAAATTGAGTAGTATTCTTGGTGAGCTTTATTTTGCAATTTGTAAGAGTACTATCTGGTGATTGTATTTGTAGTATGTTGCGTAATGTGTGCATAGCTCTAAGTGAGCAAAACATTGCGTGATTAATAAAGTGGTGTAGAGCCCTCAGTTTAAGGCAAATTGAGTTCGTAGAGAGTAGTTGGCGGTTCGAGCTTTACGTTATATCATGGAGCATACTTCTCTAGCTCCATTTCTTTTATTTTTAGCATATTTTCATTGTTATTATTCTTGCATTATTGCTTAATTTGATCATTTGCATCAAATTTCATTAAAAAGGTAATTCTAGTCAATATACTCAATTCATGCCTCCTTCTCTCTTAAGCATATTCTAGTGCATTTTCAGTTTGTAACATTTATTATAAAGGTTTATATTAGGTATTTTGCGTGGTTATCATGATATGCATCGTATACATGAGATTTGCTAATTGTTAACTCATTTTGTTCCAAGCAATATTTTTACCTCATCTTCTCATAGCACCATCTCTACATCCTTCACTAACTCTTATGTTAATACTTATATTCAATGTCCTACAAATAAGTGTTAATTTTAGAAAATCAGGGTCAACAACGATTCCACCACCATCAAACCACTCCTTTAAAACCAAATTATGTTGTGCCATAGAATTTTGTGGCAAATTTCAAACTTGATCTCAAATGCATAACAACTATAATGTTAAAAAATATAACATCTCTAATACCAAAATCCAATAGAAAAATAATAATTATTTTGCAAACTATCAAACAAAGCTTGAATCTTTTTTGGTTTTCTAATACGAATAAAATTTTAAAGGTCTTTATGAATGTATGAAACAAGAAAATCAAAAGGATATCAATGGTTCTTAATACCTAATATGACATACCAATATAACGAAATGAACAAATTAAGTTTGAAGTTAGACTACTAATATGACTACAGTTAATGGAAATTGATAGGGTTTAATCGATAGTATTGATATGATACGCAATAAAAATCAATATGGGATCACCATAATTAAAAAAAAAAAAAACTCTTGATTAATAAAATTTAAAAGTAAAGCACTCTTAGTACACTAGACTGTTTCATAGGAATACTCGATAAAGTAACAATATTCAATAATTCCAACTTCTTTTGACTTCTTGGTTTGTTGGATTACAAGCACTTTTACACTGGAACTAAGAAATACAAAATGACAATTATAAAAGAACAATACTAGAAAGAAGGAATAAATTAACAACCGAAAAGAAAATAAAATAAACTATTAAGATAAGTTGATCTATAATCCTTTTATTCCAAATATTTATGCTCTTATATAAAAATGATTTGGTATATATAAAGCATGGATTAAAAGAAAAATTTACTGGTGCATGTGCTTCCTTAAATATTGTTATCAAAATTTTCCAATGTGTCAGTTAGAAACATTCCTTTAAGGTGTCTTCCAACACTTGTTAGAACTAGCACTTACAATTAGAACCTTTCTCTGTTCCATATAAAGTCAACACCTCTAAGAATCCTTCTTGTCACTTTACTTGAAATTTCACATTAGCCTTTTCCTCAAGTCAGAATGATTTTCCTTAACCCTCTTGCTGCAATCTAAATCCTCATTTTACTCTCTTGGCTCCAAGTTCTTCTTTATCCTTTTAAATTAATATGGGATTCTTATTCTAATAAGCTTTTAGGAAAAAAACTAGCAACCAATGCTTCATTATAGAGAAGTGAAAGAATACAAAAGAGTTACGCATTATTGGTGCGTCTCATGTTGTTATTGGTGGTTTGAAGAATCATAGTGTAAGGAAAAAAAAAAAGGGTTTCATTTCAATAATCGGGTAAGTTTTATCATCTTTATGTGTTGAATGTATATGAAATAAAGGAATTTGGCGTAAAAAGTTCTTTTCTATATGTCTAAGCATGTCTTTGGGTAAAGGAAGATATGTTTGACTCATTGAGAAGCGGGCTTTGAATGCAAGTTTGATGAGGGAACAAATAGGTGAATTTTCAAAGAAAGTTGAAATCTTGTTATAAGGAGCCATTTGAACATCTTTCATAGTCATCTGAATGACTCCTAAGAAAGATTCGAATGACTCTTAAGAAAGTATCATGTGCATCTAGAAATAAAAACATATGAATGTCTTACAAAGAGATTCAAATTCCTCTTTATGCAAACATTTTTCACATCTAGAATTCAAGACGTTACATTAGAGTCTATGTTTTTTTTTTAAAATTTCTTAAACTCTTTTGCTTAATTTACCTTATTTTCATTATAAATTATCTATTATATATCTCAAGTACTTTCCCATATTTTCAATGATTCTAAAAAAAAAAAAAAAGCTTCACAAAAGGAAAAGTACATTAAATTTACCCCAAAAAAAATTACATAATGGACTTTATCAATTTGTATGTGATCAAAGGACACTTACATGAATTTATATAATGATGGATAATAACTTATGAGTTAATATTACTAAATAATTTGATAAAAGAATGTAACGGATATAAGGATTTCAAAGGTAGCTTGTAATGATTGTTATCAACTCACACTTGTATTTTATTATTAGGTCTTAAGATTAAGGAAACTCAAATAGTAGAGGAAAAGCCTATTCAAGGTATATTAGATATTCTCTACTACCTCTGAGTTTAGGCTAGAGAATCAATGAACTTAAAGATATTTAGCATTTGATAAGATTGTTGCTTATACTTGGCTGGGGTTTGGAAACCAAGAATACTTTAGTAGATTAAGCCTTACATATGTCACCAGTTGCTAATCAAGAAAATGTTAATATGTTCTAGGTGTGACATGTGATTGTCAATACTATCTTACATATTTGAATCTCATCAAGACTCCATGTTAAACATGCATACAATAAGGATACTTGTCACTTGTACTTAGTCTATTTGATGAAGCATATTTTTTATGTATATAAACGATAGAAAAACATAGGATGGTTGCTTGAAATAGTGTTTCTAGATGTAATAAACCATTCTTCTTGACCTCTCTCCTTAGTAAGGTTTCAAAAGGCATGCATCGGCAAAGAACAATAATAGATCCATGAAAAAGTGGTGAACTTTTCTTCACTAGAGACGGGAAAATACACAACCTTTTTGTCTTTTTTGCACTAGTCACACTTTGAAGAAGAATAATATGGATCCCTGAAGTGGATGGAGTAACTGCCAGCGAATTGGTACCACATATAGAACTCCACTATATGATTAGCACGAAAACAAACTTTTGGTCCCGCAAGTGGTGTGAAGAAATATATGCTAGTGGACATGATATTATTATATCTAATGTATGGTTTTTCTTGGAAGACATCATTATGTCGTACGATACTGTTGAGGCAATCCAAAATTTCCATAATCTACCTGTCGATTCCCATAATTTGATTTACCTGCATTTCCTTTTGTGGAAAAATATTATATATAGGCAAATTAGATCATGAAAGATTGAAATAGTGTTTAGCATTGAAAGTTGTAAAATCTGAAATTTATTGGACCCTTTATGTTAAGCAGATTCATGGGTGGATTTGCCACAAGTTAAATTCCTCTTATCAGCTTTTGGAATTTACTAAATACCTTACAGTTTTATATCTTATTTACTTATGTAGATTGTAGCATCGTTTCTTGTGTTGTCCTTTAAACTTGTTATAATCTATCACCATCTTAACTTTTTATTCCATTATATCTTTTATATATCAAAGGTTACAATTATAAGTCTAAAAATATCCTAAAATTTTTATACGTATATGCACCATGTTATAAACTTAATATATTAAACATTACTGATAAATGTAATTTATTTTGAAAAATATAATAAAGATTCAATCAAGTGGGTATAACTTTGAACCAATTTTAAGCTAAACTCAGGGTGAAATAGTCAAGTTTATCTGCCTAAAGTCTGTAATTGAATGGTATCGTATTTTACATTTGTTGTATTCTGTTACTTTTGTATATCTCTTATTTGGAATTTGACAATATTTGTTTATGTAATGATTTAACTTCTGAAAGTATAATAACTTATAATCTGAATATCATAATTTTGGTTATATACTGAAACCCGATAAAATATTTAGTAAAGTGAATTGGTGACCGTTAGTTTTGCTTGGTCTAATTTTTATTTAGAACTAGTGGTATTAATGAAAAGTCAACATATAGATAGGATTACATAAATGATGTTTCAAGTAATATACTTGTTAAGAAGTTACAATGAGAAGCTTTTTTACCTTTTAATATAATTCCTTGTCATTAAGTGTTTTGATTATAATAACAACAAAATGAGAATATAAAAAAGATTATTCTAATAAGTGACCATCCAAGTAATTGTTAGAAATATATTCTCTCAAATTACCTTCTCTCAACCATTTTTTTTTTAAATGTTGTATGAACCAGAATTGGTAAAGAAAATCGTTTTATAATAAGAAAAGTACTATATTTCCTGGTTAATGTAAAGTATGGTTAAAAAAAAAACATAGTTGATTTTGTAAGAAATAAGATGATATTATAGTAATATTATATGATATATAAAAATTCTAAATAATATTAACTATCGATGTATAATTGAAAGAATGGAAAATTGAGAAGTTTCAACTCATGTCATTGTTAATACTTAACTTCAATGATATATTTGCTTTCTCAATAAAACGTAAGGTTATATAACTTTCTAGTTATAGAATAAGTTAAATGAATCCCCATGACACAAATGATGATAAGTGTTTTTATTTTCTGAAATATATAAAAACAAAATGATAGTAATTTTTTTGTCGAATTATCTGTTAAGAAATATATATAAATAAATAATATATGATAATTCTAATGAAAATATCAAATAAATCTAATACAATTAATATATAAATAAAATATAATTATAAATAATTTTTATATATAAAATTTGGATATAGATGAGAAACAGGGCAATCTAAATGTACCCGTAAAGGGTAAATGCCTCAGTGCCGGGAACGACCGCCCATACAATGAAATGGATAAATGCCATTTTCAAAAAACTAAAGGATAATCATAATTCATACGTGCCAAAACATCATTCGTAGATACTCGAAAGTAGCATGGACGTCAGTATCAGGCTATACCTTCCTCAAACCTTTATCTTTCCCCAAGATTCATCTCTAAATCATTATATTCCATTTCCACTCTCATACACTGCACAGTTCTTCATCATCGTCATCGTCATCGTCTACATCAAACCCTAAACATTCTCTTTATCCACAAAACAAAGCCCTTTTCACTTCGCTTCACCAACAAACAATACTACTTTCTGCCATACTTAAAGAAATTAAACCAACACCCCCAATAACACGGTTACAGCAGAAAGATATTTATAGTACTTACTGTGAAAAATCAATTAGAAGAGATGAGGAATCCATCTTCCTTCATCAATCTCCACAACTTCAACCAGCTGCAAGACTACTCCATGTTGTAGCAAAGTCGGGATCAAGCGCGGTCCCTGGACCCCTGAAGAAGATGAAATCCTCTCCGATTACATCAAGAAAGAAGGTGAGGGTGGGTGGCGTACCCTACCCAAACGTGCTGGCCTCGAGCGTTGTGGAAAAAGTTGTCGTCTCCGGTGGATGAATTATCTCCGCCCCACCGTCAAGAGGGGTCGAATAGCTCCTGATGAGGAGGATCTTATTCTCCGCCTCCACCGCCTTCTCGGCAATAGGTATTTTACATAGACGTGTATTTACCTAAATTCCATCTTACATGCTTCTGTTTTCCTCTATAATTTAAAAGAAGTTATATATTAAAAAGAAAAAAAAAGAAGAAGAGATGATTGATGTTAATTTTATCATTTTAGGTGGTCTTTAATAGCAGGAAGAATTCCAGGACGAACTGATAATGAGATCAAGAATTACTGGAATACGCATCTGAGTAAGAAGCTCATTAACCAAGGGATAGATCCCAGGACTCACAAACCACTAAACCCTAATCTCATGATCAACTCTAGTTCTTCCTCATCCTCACCAAAATCAACCCCAGCTCCACCGGTCCACAATAATGATAACAATAACAGTAATCACCCACAAACCCTTAATCCATCGGATCCTTCTCCACAATCGAAGAACCATCCCAGATCCTCATCAACCCTAGATGCAGTAACAAACAACTGTGCCCCAACAAAACTACCTCTAGTTCAAGAAGAACCGGCTACTTACAGTGCTCTTTCTATTACCATCACGAATCAACAGCAGATAGCTCATCAAGATCAGCATCTGAATTACCCAGCAGCCGAAGGTGGTGCAGATACCTGGCAAAACAATCTGGAGGGGCTTATCATGATGGCCGGAACACAATCAACCCATGATGGTATGATCGCTAACAATGTTGATAACAGCTGCAATGGTGAGATGTTCTCTCCATTTTTCGATGCTTTCATGGACGATGATTCCTTATACATGAATCAACTTCATCGGATTAATCACACTGCGATCCCGCCATCCATATCACCGATTGTTTCTTCTTCAGCTGTGAATCCTACTAGCAATGACATATGGGAAAATGAAATCAGATCAGGAGCGGGAGGATCAATGGGGGACCAGCAAGGCTCTATATACAATAATTATCCAGCAATATGATATATACATATAGCTATAGGTCTGCACGGATATATAAATCATTTACTTGATGTTAATGACATCTAGGGTCGTTTTAGGTTTCATTGTCATTTCTAATTTGGTAAGTGTACCTATTATATTTTGCTTATATGTTTTTTAATTAATGTTGTATCTACTAATAATTTGCATTATCACGCTAAGATGTAATGTACTTAAGTTTGTGGGATTCATCCTAGTATGGTAAATGCCTGCTTGTAATGTGGTTGACAAATTTCTAGCTATTGTTATTGTTCACGTGTTTTTCCTCTTTTGCTCTATCGTTTTCATTGGCCAATCATACTAACTATTGGATCACTATATATATGTGTGTGTGTATGGATTTGGATTTTTAAGTTTTTTGGGTTTTCATTAATATATAAATCAATGGTTGAGATTGTCTATTACATTGTTGAAATATTGTTAACAACTTAACATCACTATCACATCATTTTTCTTTCTCATAGATTTATTTGTCAATTATACGTGATAAAATATTAAGGGAGTAAATAGATGAAAATTAAGAAAATTTAAATTTAAAGATCCATTTCCATATATTTCATTGTAAATTTAGTGCCAAGACCTCTTCATATCTCTTCCGATATTCTTTATCCTTTAATTAAAATGTGGATCTACATCATCTTAATTTATAAAATCTATTTTTCTAGTGAGGATGTTGGGGTATTTCTCTCTATTTAAAAATAACAAAAAATATTAAACAAAAATATCAATTTAAGAAATTATGTAAACAGATCAATTTGCCCATCTTATGCTTTACCTTTCATATTCCCTACTAGTGTAACCGTAACCCTTACCTTAATACCATATATTGGTCGATCTATGAACCCACCGCAACATTGGACACACGGTTGTCAATGTAGATGAAAGCAGAACACATATTAGCGAGATAGAGAGAAACAAGAACATGGGGGAGAAAGAGAGAGCAGCTATGGAAGGATTTGGCCAAAGAGAGAAGGAGATGAACTTTGTGCTTTTTCATGGCTAGGGGTTAACTTAAGCTATTGGGTTGAGAAATCAAATTCAGCCTCTTGAAGAGCGGTTAAATGAATTGAATCGGAACAACTAGCATTGAGCTTGAACTCAGCTTGCCAAAATTCATTTAAGCTTGGTAATCTTTATATTAAAGCTCTAAGGTGGGTTGGTTTTAAAAGAATTCAACGTATATTTAAGGTTGATTTGAGGTCAATTAGATCGAGTTAAAAAAAAAAAAAAAACAGCCCTTTGAGTTTTGACTTATTAAGCTACACACTTGACTGGAATTTTTTGTCCATAGATTATAAAGGATATGGAAATAATCTTGTTGCGAGTTAGAGAATATGGTGAGTTATTGAACTTCAAATATACATCCTTCATATCATGAAACTATGGTTCAGAATAGGACTTTATAGCACCTGAGGAAATTGATTACACGAATATGCTTTATTTCAAATCCACGTGTTATAATCACAAGTCATAAATGTGATTTAGGGAGGATATTAAGTTTTAAAAAAATACCGGCCAAAAAAAAAGGTTAAAAAATGGCATGTTATGAATGATTATTGTACACTATCAAAAAATTATATTTTGAAAATGCAATTTTAAGGTAATAAATGTGAGTTTTGTGCTTTTTCAAAAATGGCATCTTTCAAATGCCATTTTGGATTGATAAAATGTCCATTAATTTTTTATAGGCTACATTGTCATAATTTTTCTCTTTTTATAAGAATGGCAAATAAGTACTACATCCTACTTAACAGGGTACCACTCAACTATGGTAAAAAAATCAAAATCAAGTATATATGCATTTTTTCTTAACCTCTTATTTTTTGGAATTTAAGGTTAGAGAAATAGGAGAATGAAGAAAAAGACATTGGTGATTAAATTATCTCTACACAAATCTATTAGCTACTATATTAATCGAGGGAAAAAAATTTATTGTCTCCAGTTTACTGTCTCTATTGTATACCCACAAATAAATATCTGACACATGTCAAAAAATGCATCCTTTATTTTAGGGACTTTTATATTTTTTTTAATTTATTAGACATGAGTTATATATTTATTAGTGGGAACGCAAAAGAGACAGTGTGTTGGGAACAATAAACACCTTTTCTTCGTTAAGTACTAGATACTAACACATTCTTAGGTGCCTTGCACTTCAGGGAGTTAAAAGAGATTGTATCCGGTTCTGCATTTGGATCTATGAAGGCAAATTGCACAAAATGAGAAGTCAAGAAATTTAAGTGTAATTCATTCTATGTACTTTGTTTTTTCTCGGTGCCTATATCTATGATAATGGAATTATATACAAATCATCAACCGTACAATGAAGATACAATACAATACAACCATAAATTTGAAATAAATGTATTAACTAGTATAATATTTATGACATGTCTTCCTATGTATATTAATCACTCGTTCTTGATATAATTTCTAGTCAGATATATGTAAAAATGTGGTCCATACATGCGGCTCTAGCTAGATGGTTTCTGCACCACCACGTGAAAGTGTAGCATCTACAGTGATTTGTTTTGATATACAAATACTTTTGGATTGGATTCATGAAAAGCGCCCAAGTTCCACAAAATTTTTGTGTTTCTAGCTAATGTACTGGAATGCAATGATGCGCACAGGTTAAAAAAGGGTCTAAAAAGAAGATTTTCGTCTTCACTTATCAAAGTTGATTTGATTATGTGTTTGCAAAGTCAAGGAAATGTGAGCTTCCTTTTCTTTTTCTTTTTTTTTTTTTTCTTCTTTAAATCGCATCCTTCTTCTTCTTTTTTTTTTTTTTTTTTTTTTCACCATATGTTTTCTACAACAAATCCAGAAAACTCATCGATGAAAAACGTCAAAAACACATATTGAATCATGGTATGTTACATTTGTGGTTTGAATATTTGGAAAAGTATACATTGAATGCATATGTACACATACTATGTGTATATATACATATAAGTGTATCTATATATTTTGAGCCCAGTAAAAACCAGAAAACCTAGGAGCAAAACATAATATAACATATCTCCAGATTTTTCTTATTTCATCAATGGCACAAGAAATGGTGTGTAGCGTACACCTACACCTTTAGGCACGTATAAAGCAGCTAATCAACACAATTCCTTTGAAAGCACAGCTCTTTCGAAATATATAAAAACTGTTCAACTAGCCAGCCAAAATACTTCAATTCACAACATACTTATAATACACACACACGAGAACATGAGCTGGCATGGTTAAGTGCCATGTTACCTTAAATTATATACAACCAATTTTTCCATTTCGTGTACCTACTTATGCAACCCGAAAGAGTATCGCAATCTAGGGTTATTTGATATGCTTAACTACACTCCTATATATACCTTGCATGTTGGAGTATATATATCTTGGATACGTTGGTTTATGTGGTGCAAGTATTTCATTCTAATGGCATTCCATGCAGATCCGATATTCAAAGAAATGTTTTGGAGAGGGAAAAGCAACGAGTACAAATAGTTTTTGATGATCAACCAAGTGGAAAACGAAAATTGTTCTGGTTGATATAGACCCCAAAATTTGGTGTAGGACGAGCAAAACAAATAATGTATGTCTTAGGCTAGGCTCGTGCCTGTAAATCAAATAGGAGTTGGTATATAAACACGACAGTTTACAAGAAACCGATGGATTCAATTGCCATAACACACCTCTCCTTAAGATTGCCTCCCATGTGTCTCATGCATAGGGGTAGTTTTCCTCCTATTGCATGAGCTTTATAGGATACCATTCATCCAAATTTAATGAATATACTTACAATCTACGTAAGTTGAGTCATTATTTACTAAGTACAATATCGTTATGATTAAGTTGAACTTGATTTCAAGTGACTAGAGTATATGTTATTGTGTTAAATTAGGCAATAAAAAAAATGAGGTTTCTTTTAAAAATGAGCCAAATTTATTTTAAGAAATGCTTCACTAGAACCAAATACAATAAACATGAATAGTAAGTGGTAGAAGAAGGAATAAATTTTACATGTGAAAATCGTAAACTATGGTTATTAGATAGGTAGGCTTTTAGTGTTAGATGTTAATTTGTCATAACTAATTAAGTACAGCATCATATTCTTGATAAGTCTTTTTGTTTTTCTAGATGAGCTACATTTGAGGTCATCGAGTTAAACTTCAAAAGTAGTCATGGTCCAATTGGATGTCCACAGAGATACCTTTCTAAGGGGATGGAAGGATATGCATTGCCAATATATTTTGCAAAAGATGAGCTGACTTAAAGGAATGGGCTGAGGATGCTTACCTTATCTTTATGACCTAGCTAACCCTCTTCCTTAAAATGGTAGGGTAGCCCTAGAGGCTAGAGGTTCGTGAACTAAAGGTCAATTCTTATCTCGGGTGGGGATGTGGCATGCCTTTAATTTTGTCCCCCGTTGTCCATATGCAGATATTCATGGTTAACAAAATAAACGAGAAGTGTGCGTTTTTTTTACTGCTTCTTTAGGCCATTATGCTCTTCCCACCAGCAAACGAACATTCCAGCATGGTGCTTTCTTCTACAATATTAGTTGGCTTTTGGGTAATTTACATTCAGTCTCACATGATCTATACTGCTAGTTGTAAATAAAAAAATATATTTATAATGTTATTAAAGTGAAATGCCCTGAATTCTAATCTTACTGATTTTGTCCTTAATTAATTGAAGTGATACATTTGATAGTGCCCTGAAATCTAATCTTACTGATTTTGTTCTTAATTAATTAAATTGATACATTTGGATAGTCTTTTTAATACAAGGTCTCAATCTACAAGTTAAAACATCTTGGTATATAAATATAAAATCGCAGCGGATCTAATAATAATTTTGAGAATTTTTATCAATGGGTTGTATATCTAGAGTTTGTGATGATAAGAACTTATGATATAAAGAATTTTGAAGGTTGTACGGTTATGGCATCTCTATTTAACCAAGTGTGTTTCACCAAAGGCATTTCAATCACATTTATAGCCTACAAATAAAGGATAGTGTTTATATAAATATGAAAATTATGCTATATAAAGAAGCTTAAATATTTTGACATCAAAATAAAAGATCTTAAACTTGAATCCTTGTATACTCATATTTATCCATATTATATTAGAGTAGATACACACTTGATGGAGTTTAATATATGTATTATTTTCCATAAGTAACTGAAAATATAGTCATTAGACCTGGTGCAGATTTTATGCTCCTGAAGTCAACTTCCATATTAAATATATTCAAAATATAATATATTTGTTAGAGATACCCTTAGGTTCAATGCATCTACTTTTTAAGAAATATTACATCACGTGGATTAATTAGTGATCTGCAATTACAGTATTATTATAACATATGAATAGTTTTATTAAAGTTATTGTCATGTTTGTCTAAAATGTATTGCAAGTGTAGTAGCACTATTGAATGTCTTTTTCCCAACTTTTCCACTAAAGTGTGGACTTTTCTAATTCATTTTTTTTTTTTTTTTTTTTTTTTTTTTTTTTTTTTTTGGGTTTGTGGGGGGGGCGGTGGCGGGCGCATAATTCAAGTGGCTTCAAAGTTACTTCTTTTCCAATTGGGCTTGGAGTTTATACTTACACAATGAAAATATAAATTGGAAAACAAAAGCTAATCTTTTATATATAAACACTACTGAATAGTCATTCTTAAGCTTTTACCTATCATTCGGTCAATCTTAAAAAGTCAATACATATAGTTCAGGGAAGAAAAAAATTCTATCCAAAAGCTAATAAAAGTTTGCTCAATGGACTTTGACAACTTGGTACCTGATCATCGTCCAATCTAATTATCTTTTCCAATGAACCCGTGGCTTGAGCATATGATGGTTGCGGAGAGTTCATAACTATGATTGAAAATTTCAATTTAGGAAAAATTTGCAGCACCACACAATTGCAAGAAAGCTCATAAACGAGCACATATTGAAGACCAATTGTGCTTGCTATTCTATTGCGGTGAAAACGGCCACCAAGCTCAACTTCGTACCATACTTCTAAGCTAAGCTACTTAAGATATTATATTACATGTCTGAACAAACAGCAAACATGTTGAAGCAATCAATTCATGATATAACAAGAGTACCTTGCATCAACACAACGAAAAAGAACATCCGGCCTTGCTGCACAGCCTGAGCAGTGGCCCCCGCGGCCGCCGCCGTCATCGTCGTCTAGGATGTGAGCCCATAAAAACCCCCCCTCGCTAAAGAACCGGTGGACGAGAAATTAAATTCGAGACATGGACGATACGTTTACTTGAGGTAGGAATGAAATCAAAATAATCAAAATGTTATGCGATAGGATGAAAGAACTATTTTTGTGTGTTGAAAATCGATCAATCTTTGTCACGTGGTTTTTCTATGTACGTGTTAATGGGAGTAGCCGACCAACCAAACATTCTAGTGAAGAAGCATTGTTATCGTATGTATGGTCATATTTACATATGAGTGCGTATTATGTTCATGGACCTACCTTTCTGTTTCAGTTCATTATTAGGTTTGGCGTATCTTTCATTGCCTTGCTATTGGCTGATGGGACGAGGGATATACATATATACTTGTGGCCCGTACTCATAAAAGAATTATATAGGGAAATTAAAAATACGATTTTCCTACATCCTTGGACTTCGGAGGTAGTTAAAAGCGGGTTCCACCTGACAACAACACCCTTTACCTTCCAACCCCCATGAAGTAGGTAGGTGGCTCGCATATCAACTCATCTTTCTAGTGCAACTTTTTTATTTCACGGTCTAGAGACTAGAGTCTGGACGATGAACACATGTTCCATATCTAGCAATATAGGTAAACAAAGTGGAGCAACAGAGACCCATGTGGAATTTTGTGGTCACGTATTGTCCTAAGACTATTAATATTGATTATTGTTATTAATCAATATAGAATTTTATTTTGCCAAATCGTATCAAACTATATTGCTATGATAATATATGATGCTGGATAACATGAAAAGCAGAAGTAATTTATATAAAGTGAAAAAAAAATGAAAGTTTGCGAAAATACAAAATAAAACTAGTTTAAGCAAGAACTCTTATAAATAAATAGCTACAAATTTACCACAAAGACAAGAACATGATTCAAATACTTAATTTACCCGTGTTTATTCTTACAAAAATAGCATTGGCGAGCCGGTACATGTGGGACCAATAAGCCGGTCCGGAAAAGTCCAACCCAAAGAAGCAGTCAAGGCCAAAATCTTAGGGCAAGACAAAGGCAACACAAAGAAAGTTTTGGGCACGATATAATAAAGCTTCACACCAGCAAGCCGGTTCAGTGACCTCTAGAAGAGAAAGCTATCGAACCTGCGATAAGGGTTTGATGAAGATAAACTTAAGGCGTGACATGAGATGACCATGAACCGGCAAGCAAATGGGTTTGGAGACTAGTGAGCCGGTGCTCTGTTAAATCTAATCGTTGCAAACATTAAAGGTCGCTATCTGACAAACGATATCTCTAATGAGCTTTTATTATTTTTTTTAAAGATTCAATTTTGCTTCACTAATCTCGCATTAAAATCTAGATAATAATGACAAATCATATTTGGAATCTCTATACTTCCCAAAATGTGCAAACACAACCCATAATGAACCCATAACACGTTATGTGCTTCTCAAATAATGAATTCCATACTGATAATAATGAACTAAAGAAATAATAACAGTTTGAGATAGAAAATAATAACTTATAGGCTTCTTATTGATAAGGGCCCTTGATAGAGTTATACCAACAAGTCACATCAACAAGTTACAATAGTCGCATCTAGTACTGCAAATGAGTCAAACTATCCATGAGCTACTCAAGCTTGGCTTGCTTCAAGCTCAGCTTAGCTCGAGCTTAGATAAGTAAAATTTGTTTATCTAAATGAGCCGATCTTGAATTTTGCTTTAGACTCATGATCTGGCTCATGAACAACTCGTTTAGATTCGTGAATAGACTCACAACTAGGCTCATTAACAGATTCATTAATAAGCTGGTTAGCGGATTAATGAATTTTTTATGCATGATATATTATCTATAACTACATAATAAAAAAAAATTCTATTTACTAATTATGAGCATATATTATAGCAGCATATATATATATATATATTATATTTTAGGTTTTAAAAAATAGAAAACGGGTTATTTAAATGAGTCGAGTCTAGACTTAAATTCTAGGCTAGATAAAAGCCCGTTGGGCTCGATAAAAAGCTCGACTCAGGTTGAGCTCATTTCATAAATGAGCTAAAGCTCAAACTCAAACTTAAACTCTTTTAACTAAACGAGCTTAGCTTGAGCCATAATTTCAAGCTCATTAAAATGCCCAGTTCGAGCTCAATCTCGTTAAATTTTAAACGAACCCAGCTCGAGCCTTTAAAAGCTTGGCTTAGTTTGGCTCGTTTGCAGCCCTAGTCACATCATAAGAAAAAAAGATGTCACATTATTGAGAAAGAAAGCATCGTACCAGTTTTGGGAGAACTAATTCGTTGTAAAGCCTGTCAATGTGTAAACTTAGAATACCTTAGTCAAACTAGGGAAAAAGACAACAACAGATATAAGAAACACCATTTTATAGGGAAACTAAAATATTAGGCAACTAAAATAATGAGAAAAACCTATACTAAATGAATTTATGCATAAGAGGTTAAGTTGGTCAATTAGATGCTTCATTAGATTGACTTAGTTGCCCATGGCATATGAAGCAATAGAATTCATCTATATATATTATTACATATATAGTGGTATTACTAAATGTAGGTCTAATCCTTAAAATTTTGAACCTTATGTTCTACTATTTCATATATTTTTTTAGAGTAAGAAATGAGTTAATATTGTTAGAATTAGAAAATTGATGAAGTAATAAAGAATTGTAAAGCAAGTCAATTGTAGATAGCATTAAATATTAGGCCAAGTCCATGTTTTTGTAGCAAAAGATAAAAGAACACCAACAAAAGCACAAAATTTATTCTATTTTAGAACCCTCTTAAAGTTGATGAAGTTAAGTATACCCCTACGTCAAAAGATTCAAAGACTTACAAAGTTGAGTGAATCGCAATCATCATTTAGTTACCATCATATGGAGTTATTGGCCATTAGTGGCTGCTAATTTCTAGCTTCATGAAAGTGGGGAGCTTCATGAGTCATGACATCCAAAGGCACACAAAAGAAGAAGAAGAAGAAGGAGGAAGAAAGAAGGAAATAAAGAAAAATGCAATACATACGAGATGGACATGATTTGACTAAACAACAAACTAATAAATCAAATTGACAACAAAAACCTTGCAAGCAAAGAATGTGGCAACCAAGTTCTTGAATAAACAACACTTAACCAGGAGATCATTGTGATAATCCCACGAAGATTTGTTTTTTGAATAGGAGATGGTAAGATCTTTAGTAGATTTATAGCCCTAAATACCAAGTATTTGCTTATATATTTCTTAGCTAGTGCAGGCCTTACTTTGGGAGTTGGACTATCCCCGTACTGTTGACTCACTCATTATGGTATAGAGAATACCATGGATCGGGTTGATATTTGCATTTGAGGGCTTCACATACTTATCATTGAGCTTAGTGCTTTTGACTTTACAGCCGTTTGTGATGAGATATCATTTTAGGTAAGCCATCGAAGTAGGTCTTCTAAGGAGTCCTTGAGTTGGAGGGAATCATTCTTAGAATGGCCTTAGTATTAATGAAACTAGCAATAAAGCTCGAAGTTTCACCTCGCAAGATTGTTATTCATTATTTCTAATCAGACAAGGGTGTTACTATTCCTGACCTCTAATAGAACTTCGTCCTAGGGTGATGAGGTGGAAGGAGTGACCAGCAAGTACCTGAGAAAGTAGCATAAAGAGTAGCCAGTGGCGGTTTTTATATTTTAGGTGGGTTTTAGATTTGTCATAGCTTCTTGTAGACACTTCCTTTTTGTATGACATCTATGGTATTTTATTTGTCTTTTTATGTACTTTGTGTCCTTAAATTTTAGGACTTTTTTTTGTAGCTTTTTTTAGTTCTATTTTTGTAAGCTTTTGAGCTCTATATAAATGTACACTTTAGGGCAAAAACAAATCAGTCTTGCCTAAAATTTTTAATTATTGTATTGCTTTTGAATTTAGATGCATTTTACTTAAATATCCTTAGAATAATAGGTATTTAAATGTTATACTCTGGCATTCGTGCAGGAATCATGGTTTGTAATAAAACCTTAATATTCCTTATGCCATGATGCTTATTAAATGGACTATGCTAATTAAAGTTAGGAAGGTGTGCAATTTGGTTAACAGGTCTCACCCATGCTATCTATCAAATGTCTTATCATCTTGGCATAAACGAGCCTATCTTTAATAGACAATCAATATCATAAGGTTTTCTTTGTATCCCAGCTGTACTTAAATTGTGGCTACTATTGTCCTCTTAGGCGATGTATTCCACCTTCTAAGTGCAATCTTAGTGAGATTTTATGATTATTTCTTCATGATCAAGTTAATCAAAATGTAGGATCTATATTGTAGCATTATTGAAGTGAGCAATATAGTTTCTTAGAGCTTTGTTGAGACCTCACATTATAAGGTCAGGATGGACAAATCACTTTTTCGTTGTGTGCTCATGATCAATGTGTGCAAAAGAGCTTAGTGATCTTGTTGGAAATAGAGATGTTGTTGGAAGTGATGCTCTTATACCATAGGCGTGTCGCTTTGTTAAGGCCTTCCTAGGAAAGTCTTTTATCTAAAGGCATTAGAGACGTTGAGTAGCCCCATACTAATTTGTAAGTAGAAATAGCTAAGATGCTCCATTGAGTTAATAGAGTTTTTGTAAAATTCTAATTGTGGAATTTCATTGTCCTTAAGCTTGGCTAACCTCTTGATTATGTTATATAGGTCGTTGTTGGGTGGTTTGTGAAGCATGAGTTTTGAATGAGCCTCAAGTGGCTCAATTCTAGTTGATGCCATGCCTATTTATTGAGGGAGTGAGATTAATCTATTCCCAAAAAAGTAAATGGAGGTATAGTTGGGTGTAACCGCCTTAATTTTCTAGATATGGCAGTGTTTTATTGTGCTCCTAGTGGTTAAGGAGTTGTTGCAAATTTATACAAAGGTGGTTATTTCTTGTTTAAGTGTGTCACAGCTTGTTACATGCAAGTTCTTTTGAGAACCATGTGTCTTCCTCCTTGTGGGGTTCTTTGTCTTTGTTGGCCTAACCAGCATTATGAGGTTGCTATAGATTCTTGCTAATATTTCTTGTGTTCATCATAGCAACTATAAAGATGTTGACCCTTGTGTCACAAATTACGGGCAACCAAACATTAGTGTCATGTTCTCATTAGTAATCTTTGGAATGTAGACAGTTGAACCCTTTGACATCTTAGGTAGAATGAGCCTGCATGAGTGATAAAATGTAAGTTAAGAAGTATTAGGGGTAGCCTTAAGGTAATCCTTTTGATTCTCAAAATAATAGAGTACTCGATAGAGTAAAAAAAACGCGATCAACAAAAAGATGGGGTATAAGAGAGTAAAATTATCTTAGTTTCCCAAACCAAAGGCTTGGTTAATGAGAGAACATTGTGATTGAAGAGTGGATTTAAATCCTTGTCTTGTACACCTCGAGCGGTATATATAGGAGAAGATAGGCTAATTTTCTAAGGAACACATTATCTTGACTTTCTGGTCCTCTTCGGGGGGGGGGGGGGGGGGGGGGGGGGGGGGGGGGGGGGGCGGGCGGCGCACATGCTGCAAGATAGAGAGTAGTGAAGGACAATCTCTAGCTTAGTGTTACCTATTGTGATTATTTTTTAGTGGGAGAATCTTCATGAACCAATCTTGGACTAGTTGATAAAATGCCATCAATAATGCTGAAGTTCTAATCTAAGAAATGGGTCATGCATAAACTTTAGCTCCAATAAGTTGGGTATGGAATTTACTTAGCAAAACATGAGCAAATAAAACAAAGTCTAATTAATAAAATAAACAATATCTGCATGGATTAAATAGAGAGGACAAACTAACTTACATAAAGAATGTCGTCTATTCAAACGGCAAAGCGACTCTATATAGCTTAGTTGATGTGTATAATTAGATGGTGCTATGAACCCGCACACTAGGAAATTTTTTTTTTTTTTTTAAGAGAGAACTGGTTGTTTTTATTTATCAAATATCGGTATACATTAGTTGGGAATTTCTTGCCAAAGCAGTTTTGACATTATATTATTCAAGGACTTGTCCTTCATCTACAAAAGTAGAATAATAGAGTTCATATACATAATATTAAACAAAATATCTAAAGGTGCAAAAAACAAAGCTTCCTTTACCATCTCCCTCCTTTGTGTCATCTTGTTAGGTAGTTGATTGCATTCCCTTAGTACAAAAGCTTGCTAAGTTTTTTTATGGAAAATTTTCAATAATGAGTTTCCTACTACTGATAAAGTTGATTGATTTTTATTGAATTATTCACCTTTATATTCACAATGTGGCATAACTACTGAAGACATAAAGATCGTTTAAGATCTTGTGTACATGTTTAGCTAATTTAGCAAAGTGCATATAAGTCAAGTTGCTTCAATCTAACCTCCATGTGGAATCATTTTCTCCTTTACATTGATAATGATTTGGAAATAACATAATTGTAAGGCTTCTCACATATAAGATTCGAACATGTCTCCTCCACAATTTATAAGGTCGAAGGCCCATGAATACTGGTTGTACATGAGGAAGAAAAGAGTCAAAAGCTCTATAGAGCTATATCAGATTTAAGAAATTCACCCTTAGGCCATAATGATTAGGCTAATTTAGTTAATTATTTTGCAACAATGATGCAAGGCTCTTACATTATAAACCATTAAGAAAAATAATTTTTTTAGCTACGTTAGTGAACTTGGTAGCTTTAAAACCATCTAACAAACACATGTGCACTAAGTAGCATCTAAGCTATTTGCAAGATATATGGTCTATGCTGAAACACCTTTAACTAAATCCAAAAGACTTTAGCGAAGGGGTAAAACGTAAAGGGATAAATTCAATTGCTAGTTTTAAGCCGCATTAGATTTGACTCAAGTGACAATATCCAGATTAGGAATCATATTAAGTATCAATTATCAACACAAATTGATGGACAATGTTTACAATTAAACTTTGTAAATAATTTAGGTCCCTTCTCATTTGGGTTATTAATAATTCAAGAGAAAATGTTGTCATCTACTATATTTTTATTAAAGATCGAATATATAGTGAAAAATAATTTGCCTTTTATCAATTACAAGGGAATGTAACATTTGAAAGGTTTTTCACTTGTTACACATGTATTCTAATCTCTCAAGATTACCTTTATCTCCTCCTTATTCGCTTTTACTCTTGATCACCTTTTACTTATGCACACTGTATGCAAATAACGTTGCTAGCGGATCCTTAGATTTCTGATTTATATATATTTAAGAATATATTAGAAATAAAATATTAAACTACATGCTATATTAGTTATATTTTATTAAAGGGCTAATGTTACGAATAGTACCTAAACTTTGACAAAATATGCAATAAAGTACTTGAACTGTAAAATTAATTAATTTAGTACTTAAACTTTGAAATTGATCAATTTAGTATTTGAAAGATTTTTTTGTACACGCAAACAATACCTCCATTGAGTTTTTTTAGGTATTAAATTGATTAATTCTAAAGTTTTTCAGGTACTAAATTGACAAATAAACACCTTTCAACTTTTTTTTAAGTACTATTATGGAGTTAGTTTTGTTAGATGATGTGGACCATGTAACCAATACAAATGTGCCACGTGTCCCCCATAACTGTTTATTATTATTTTATTTCTTGGCCTAAAAAGCCCACTTGGCTCAACTTATAAATAGCAAACCCACACATCCCATTAATTATAATACTGACTCGATCTTGCTTCTTTTGATGGGATATTATATAGAAGGTTTATTATTAATTATTCACTAATGTGGGACAAATGATAATCAAATGTTGCATAGCATCCTCTAAAAATATTGTAGAGCATCTATACATTCCTTTTACTTGAGTCTTAAAGCAATTGGTTACAAGATAAAGGAAAAAAAAAAAAAAAGGAAAGAAAGAAAGAAATCTTCTATATTGGAGATGACCAAGGGGTCCTAAACTCGAAGAATCTTCTTCATTATTTCAATTTGTTCTAACGAGACCGCCTTCTCCAATAAGTTGTGTCATCTTCTTTAGTGAACTTTTGAAAACTTTATCGACTCTGTTGATCAGCTTCAAGTGACATGGGGTAAATAATAGGTTTGTCTCTATGTGTGTTGATTGTTGCAGCATTTAAATAGTTATCAAAATAGAGTTTAGATCTTGTGATTTTACATCTGACAAAGTATAATTGTCTTTCTTCAACCTATTTTGATAATCTTCATTAAAACAAATTTTACAAAATTGCTAGTAAGCTAGATTGGGGAGTTCTATACCTTCTTGGTAGGGACGAGGATAGTTTACTACTAAAAGAAGCCATCCAACGTTGTTGATGAGAGGATAATGTACTCTATTTTTAGAAAAAAAAATAGAGGATTCTTGATGGTCATTCCATTTTGTCTATTTCTTTGTACATAGGGAAGTTTTATTTTTAACGCGCATGTGTGTGTGAATCTTATATGTACATAAGTGACTCATGGATGCAAGATCAACTTATATATAATTTTTGGTGCAGAGAATATTGGCAAGTTAAGATTCATTTACCGATAATATCTCCTGACCATAAAAAGAAATAGATCGTATAATGAATGTTCAATTGATTATTAGATGAACATGACCGACAACGTTTGATGCTTACATTCATGGCTATCCTTATACGTTCCCAAAATAAGGCAGGCATCATCACATCAATACGCCCAAGACCAAAAAGCGAGGTCTTCAAAAGATGATCTAAAATTACAATAGCTCGCTAACAGGTCCAGGTAATTGGTGCTTTTGAGCTTTGGGAACATGAGTGGTGGTGGAATGAGTGGAGGTGTCTTTTTAGTATATTTTGGAGATGGTGTTTTCCAATGAAATTATGTCAATGTTCAAGAAAGGGAGAGGGAGTGTTTTGGGGGAGGAAGAAATAATAAAGTGAAGTTGCACATTCCTAAATTCTTAATAGTGAGCCTTGTGTATATTGAATAAGTGATTAATCCATGTTTGAAGTTGATAAATATATTGGCTATGTGTGTGGGCTTGGTGTGGTCCAATATCCAAGTGGGCTTAGAATCTTTTATAATATAACACTAATTATTGTGATAATTGCAGTAATTATAATAATGATGTAAGTCAATAAAACAATAAATTTTTATAATATTGGACATGTGGCACTCTCCTATAAGCAAGAGTATTTAATTAATTAATTTACTTAAATTTTAAAGTTTAGATTTCAAAGTTTAGATTTTAAATTGATTAATTTTAAAATTAAGATACGTAATTGTATGTTTTGTCAAAATTTAAATACTATAACATTAACTCTATATAAATATTAGTCTTTTTTACATAGATAACTTTTATAAAATATATACACTGGTTTTAACACTTATTTAAATTAAATACATGCTTGTCTGCGTGTTTTCCAACCCCAGGACAAAACATTTAATAAAATTAAGGAATTATTGGACGCTTGTATTTTCCTTAATTAGGATCTTCAAGGAAGTTTCATGTCACACTCTGGACAATAGTATTCGATTCCAATGTTTATTTTATGCAGACTCGTGACTCGCTAAACATTTTCCTCGTTTCCCCCCTCTTGTTTTTGTCCAACTTCATTTGACTTCTTCTTCTCTATGTTCTTGTAATGGAAGATGGCTCGTTCATCTCTGTTTCTATACTACTCTCAACGCCGATATTCCCACTCAAGAAAAGGCTTCCTCTTTATCATACCCACAACTTTAGCTCTCATCACTTCACTTCTCATCCTATTCTACATCTTCACAACTTCCACCTTCTTCACTTACCAGCACAACCACGATCCTCATGAAGATGGACTTAACATTAATACGTCTCTAGTTGGGTCTGCAGTACGCGAAGTCACTCAAAACGGGTCTATAGAATCACCAAAAATTGAACAAATAGATGGTGGGAGTGGTGTTCAGGGTTTGACTCAGAGTCAACTGGATGTTGGAGATCGATTTGGGACTAAAGGTATGTGAAGTTGTAAATTTTTTTTGTTTCCTAACTTGTTATCTTACCTGATTTCTGTCATTCAATTTGTAATTGATAGAGCAGTTCCGATCAATAAAATCATATAGATTTGATTATATTGATAATTTTCATGGTCTTGTTCTTGTACAACGTTAGAGATGCAACTTATAGAATGCAAGGACTTGAATTGTGGGAAAGGAAAAAAAAATAATATAAAATTTTTGTGCAGAATTGAAAAATGGGTGTAGGTACAATTATATGCAGAAAAAGTGAGTTACAACTGAACTTATTAAGTTCTAATTAATGTGAATGTGGATGTTATTGTTGTATTTCTTCTGATGGGTTTTACAACAAAGTCGAATATGATAATCAAAATGCTTTTTAGTGTATGTATCTTCCTTAAAAGAACATGTTCCAATCCTTTTTTGTGTATGTTGCTTACTCGTTATTGATGTGTCAAGTTCAATGTATTATTTTCTGATGATTAGTCTAGGGAAGGCGGCAGGCTGGCAGCTCCTGGTCCCTTTTAGTGGTAAGAGGTGATGGGAGGCAGTGATGTTAGCCACAAATTGGTGGTAGTGGTTAATTAATGATCATAGTAAATATCATTGGAAATGGATTGGCCGCCATTATTAAAAGTCATTAGTTAATGGCCTATTGAGATTGCTGTGACAACATTTCACATTTAGGAAAAAAGAATGAATGAGCATGATAGAACACGTATCCCAATGAGTAGCATATCCCAATGAGTAGCAGATAAGTAGCAGTTTATTTTATACAAGCAGTAACGATGGTATATAACTTTTATAAAACTGTTCACATGAAAAAATTTTATTGATATATATATGCCATTAAACATTTACATGATGTATCTTTCTCAATTGAGAAAGAGCAGTATACCAAATTATTATATGCATTTGGTGGAAGAACAAAATACCAAATTATCCAGGAGATGTGCATCTCTTTCCTTATTTTCACATAAGCAACAACATGCTAAGCTGTGTTAGGGTTGACTCAATTACCAATGGCAGTCAGAGGCAATAGCATTTCTCTTATCTTAGATCTGAAGTTAATAAAAGAGAAAGTTTGACATTTAGCATAACTGTGAATTTTGCTTTTGAATTCTTTGGCATGTTTGTCTTTTTTTTTTTTGTTTAATGAATAACATAAAAATGGTCCATTTGTTATTCTATACCAAAAGTAATTGAAAAAGAAAAGAATATCCTGGAGTACTTCCCATTATTTTGGGGGATGTCTTTTTTTCCATTGGAAAGTGGCAGCAAGGTGGAGCAGCCATTTACGAAAGGGTCTGGTCCAGTTAGAGAAATGTTTGTCAAAAACCAAAACAGGTGCTTGAGTCCTTTTCATTTAAAAGGCTTCAGTGGGAACTTTTCTGAACTGTCTAATTGCAATCCACTCAGGTAGCATTCCTGGAAGCCTTAAATTTCCTTCAAGGTATGATGGGAAAGAGAGGCATATTTAAAGGGGTTGATCTACATACCATTATATCTTGGTTCTTATTTCCTTCCCTCTCTCTCTCTCTCTCTCTTTTTTTTTGGGTGAAAGAAAACCTTAATGGGCTGCTTTTCTTAGTCAGAGGTAGAAGCATGGAAGCTGTAAGAATTTATTTGCTTTTCAACTTTCTCATGTATTCTGAATACATATCCAGGACAGCTTTTGCAGTTAAGAAATCCTGGCTCCTTTTTCTAGTGAACCATAAATTCTTTCTCTGAGAAAAGGAAAGAAAAAGATTATGTTGAGAGCAGAAAATGATAATTTTCCACATTGGTCTCATGAAACTTCCCTTCTATATTATTGCTTGCAAATTGTCTTGCAATAATCTCCATTTGGTCATACATGTTCATCCAATTCGGGAAGTGATACCTGTATTTCACCCAAAAAAATGCTAGGAAAGTTAATTCTCTGTACTTTTTTTGGTAGGTATTATGGTACGTTGGAGGTGCAAAAGTTGATTTTATCCTGTCTCATCTATTAATATGGGTACTTGTAAATTTTGGTTCTATGGATCAGGAAACTACCCAGAAAACAACGATGTGTTCCATAATCGAGATATCTTTCTAGAAGACTATAAACAAATGAATAGAAGCCTTAAGATATATGTTTATCCTCACAGGCAAGATGACCCATTTGCAAATGTTGTACTGCCGGTGAGTTTTGAGCCTGGAGGTAACTATGCTAGCGAAAGTTACTTTAAAAAGGTCCTGATGAAAAGCCACTTTATCACAAAGGATCCAACCAGAGCAGATTTGTTCTTTCTACCTTTCTCTATTGCACGGTTGCGGCATGACCCCAGAATTGGTGTGAGAGGCATTCAGGACTTTATCAGAGATTACATCTTCAACGTTAGTCAAAGGTATCCATACTGGAATCGGACAGGTGGTGCTGATCACTTCTATGTTGCATGTCATTCCATTGGGAGGTCTGCAATGGAAAAGGCAGATGTGGTGAAGTGGAATGCCATCCAAGTTGTCTGCTCTTCAAGCTATTTTCTTCCTGGATATGTTTCTCATAAGGATGCGTCTCTGCCACAAATTTGGCCAAGACATGGTGATCCTCCTGATGTTGCCTCATCTAAAAGGTAAACAAATTTTGTGTTCAGCCACTAGTTTTGGTGGGGGTCTTTTTTGGTTTGCTGTTATCATACATTTCCTGAAGTAAAAGGGGCTATTCACAGGACAAAGCTTGCATTTTTTGCTGGGGCGATGAACTCTCCTGTACGTGAAAGGCTAGTGCAGGCGTGGGGCAATGATAATGAAATCTTTGCCCATAGTGGCAGGCTGAAAACACCATACTCGGTCGAGCTGCTGGGAAGCAAATTCTGTCTTCATGTCAAGGGCTTTGAAGTGAATACAGCAAGGATTGGAGATGCACTCTACTATGGTTGTGTGCCTGTAATCATCGCCAATCATTATGATCTACCATTTGCAGACATATTGAATTGGAGGCGTTTCTCGATAATTGTTGCTACGTTAGATATTCCTTTTCTTAAGAAGATCCTTAAAGAAGTTACACAGGATGAGTACCTGACGTTGCAGAGCAATGTAATGAAGGTACGTAAACATTTCCAGTGGCATATGCCGCCTGTTGATTATGATGCCTTTTATATGGTCATGTATGAGTTGTGGCTTCGAAGAAGTTCCATTAGACTATCATGAGAGAATTTGCTGATTCCAGGGAAAGAAAATATCGTTGGTTTATACATGACTCAGAATTTGAAAATATTTGATACCAGATTTCACAAAATAAAGTAGACAGCAAATTTTAGATTGTCGATAACCTTATATTTAGTGGTAAATGTTTTTTTTTTTTCGTTTTAATGTTTTTGCTCTTGCTAGTAGCTTTTAGCAGTTGGTACTTGGTAGTGATGGACCATCAGTGGTCGGGTCAGCCACCAGAAATGGTGGCTAACCACTTGCGAACACACTATGCCTTCATCCTTGTGGATCTATGCCTAAGTGATATGCAATTGTTGACATGTACGGTCATTTGGGTGCTTGCAAACAGACATCTGCAATTAGGGTGGATTATAATGAACTTACAAAACTCTAGACCTGTGGTTGTTAATTGTTTACAATTGCTTATGCCGCTTAAGTATTATAAGTCAATATAAAAGATGAATCTTCTAGAATTCAGTAAATGGGTAAATGTTATGAATGGTACTGAATTTCGATAGAAGATGCAAATAAATATTTAAACTTTAAAATTGATCAATCTAATAACTAAAAGAATTTTTCTTATAAGCTAATTAATATCACAGTTGGTATGCACGATTTTAAAATTCAAGTATTTAATTGTATATTTTGTGAAAGTTTATTAGTCACGACGTTAATCCTTAGTAAATTAGTATGGCATATTAGGAACATAAACAGGAGGTATACACATTGAGATTTCAGAAAATGTATGGCAAATCAAGATAACCCTATTATGGCCAAAAAAAGGATTAGCCTTTTCCATTTCCTAAGAAGTGCTCGCAATCAAGGTCGATGGATTGGAGTGCCATGAAAGGATGTTAATGTGTTAGGTCGCAGCCAATGAACATTGCTTACGGCTTACCGCATCTAATTGAAATTGGATAAATATATATATTTTTTCAGTTAACTATTTGGACATTTGAAAGTGATAACTTACTAAGTACAATTTTTTTTGAGGTTATCCTTTATTTGGTTCTTAGAATGGAATTGAGAAATAGCTATTTTATGTACTGTGGAATAAATAAGTAATCTTGATTTCTCTTTATTAAACAAATTGCTATTCTTCACGTGATATAACTTTTATTTTCCACTAAAAGTATCTTCAATTATAAATCAAATGAATCGGTATTCTTTTCCTAAGTTTAATGAACTAAACCTATAGTACCTAGAATCAGATTAAGTAATCAATGTAAAAAAATTGGGGTAAAAAAACATGCTTATCATTTTTTATTAAAAAAAATTAACAAATTAGACAAAAAAAATATAAAATTACCATTGCTTAATGTATATTGAAGATGCAATATAAAGATTTACACAAGTATCGTATTTCTAACAGGTAATACGGTGATGTACTCTAGCAAACTTTTGAAATAAATGTATCACATGGCTAATATGCGATATAGGTGTATCATGTGACTAATATGTGATATAGGTTTAAATGTGTATCGCATGTTGATCATATAATACACATTTAATAATTACACGTGTATCACATATTCAACATGCTTATCCAAAATTTATTTATGTAATTTTTTTTAAATGATGGTTAAATATGAAATAATCTCTTAAATATTGGTAAAGTTTAGATAATTAATTGTAAAATTAAAAAAAAATCATAAACCAAATCATAAAAATAAGTAAAATCTTGGTACTAAATGTGATAGTTACCTAGAAGAAATCTTGTTGAGACAAAATTAAAAGTAAAAAAACTATTCAGGATTTATCATAATAAAATGGTCTTACTATATTCTTACTATATTCGATTAATTTTTTGGTATATTTGGATTATTTGATTTTTATCTGTATCTTATCTGCATCTAATCTATATTTGTATCGTATATGTATTTTATTGATTTGTTTGATCATTCTATGAGTAAAAATATCTATTTTTTATTTGTATCTATTTCTTAGCAAACATCTATTTGAAAATAATAAAAATAATAAAAAAAAGAAAATGAAATGACAAAAATAATGTCAAAACGATAAATAAATGAAACAAATCATGATGGATAAAAAAAAAAAAGTTAGTAAAAGTTATAATCTTGACAATTTATCACTATAAAATAAGTCCGTGACATTTAGTTGTCTTATGATAATTCATGTTGGGTAACATTTATAATGTTAGCAAATTACTAAGACGAAACCATTTCACTACCATTAATTGATATTTAACAGCATTGACAATGGAACAATTTTAAGAAGTTTAACTGTTTTTTACAGGATTAAATGATAATGGTTATATTTTTCGTGATATACAACAATAGAAAAATTAATCTATCTTAGAAGTATCTGAACAAATTTCATAAACAACGTTGGCAACTGTTATAATTTTAAATATTTACACGATAGCACAAATTCAGCCCTGTTGAAATAATTTCATCACATTCATCAAAAGCTTGCTAATAATCATTCATAATTTGAAATTTTCAATATTAGAACAGTTTAATAGTACTTTTACCGCAATCCAGAAAAAGATAAAAACAATTGAAGCTTTGAAGTTTCAACAGGCGTCACAATGCATAATTTCACTGCAGTGTAATTGATTTTATCACATCTGAGCATCTGTATGGCTATATCGCATTGATTCGGATAAGTACACTGAGAAGACCTTAGTTTTCCATATTATTCCATTTAAGGATGTATGTTTATAAAATCAGATAAATTACACTAAAAAGTGTGTGTATATATATATATATATATATCTGTGTGTGTGTCGAAAAATAGGCTTGATGGGACTAGGTGGGCTGGTTCGTGGGTTAAACGAGCCTGATCATTTTGGCCTGCTTTTAAACGGGCCAAAATTTCTAGGCTCATGCCCAGCCCACTTTAGTTGCAGCCTAAATGATCAGACCGCATACCAAATGAAAATTTTTTATTTTTTTATTTTTGTTATTTTTTTATGTTAGTTTATGTAAAAATTAGAATATCTATATATTTTATAATTTTATATATATTAAAAATCAATTTTGTTACTATTTTGATTACTTATATATAAAAACAAGTTTTTTAAATGATTTATTAGATATTATATTACGTTTAAATTAATAAATATATACTTAAAAAAAGTTATAATACTTGTGATGCATATATCAATATATTTTCTTCTATGATATATCATAAATAATCAATAATATGTTATTATATTATTCTTACTATTAACCTTTTTCTCTTTTTTTCATTTTTTTAACTCTTAGCCCACGAGGCAACCCGACCCGTCATGGGCCAGTCCTTTTTCACTCGTGGGCTATGGCCCGTATGCTCAACTCTAAGAAGATATCAACATTTAAGGATAAGTCTATTTGAGGTATTTACGTTTTTAATAGTTAAAAAATATCTCAAAGTTTTATAAAGTTAATTTGAGATATTAATGTTTGAATTAGTTTTCAATTGATCTCTTTAATTTTCCATCAATGGTTAATTATTGAAAACTTATTTGACTCATTTTGTCAACTACTCAAAATATTGATATTTTAAATAAACTTACCCCTACATGTTAATATTTCTTTTCAACCACTTAAAAGGTTAATATCTTAAATAAATTTACCCCTAAACGTTGATAAATACTGATGTAATTCACCCAAATAAAATTTTCAATTAGAAACCTAAGTTTTCAAACACACAAAATGGAGTCTTCATCATTTTCTACTAAAATACCTTTAAATTCGATCTTCAAACGAAAATAAATAAATAAAACACAGTCTAAAATAAAATAGAAAAACTTAAGAAAAGATAATATATTGTCTTAAATTTTTCATATCTTTTATTTATGACCTATATTATTTATTTTTCTTTTCATTTTAGGACTTGATTTTTAATAGTACTTGTAACTCAAAATAGTGAAGGCCGTATTTTGACTCTTTTTAATAACATAAATCCAAATTAAAAATATAGGTTTGAAGATGCCCCAAAAAAAAAAAATAATAAAAATGACTAACTTAGGCCTTTTAGTGTACTTTATCCCATAACTAACATGGTTTTATCACATGAGATTTACTTTTAAGGAGAGTATCATGTTTGGTACTGAGCTTTATCAGTTTATGCAATGAACTATGTAAAATTTAAAATTGTTAATTTACTACCTAATCTTTATCAAATTTCGCAATTAGCTGACTGAAATTTACTCATTTTTACAATTACATACATCATTTAGATACTATAGAGAACTCAAAAAATTTATAGGTAGTAAATTTATACATAAGTTTAAATAATTACATTTACAAATTAGTAAAATTTAAGTATCAAATATGACATTTACCCTTATTTTTATCACAATTTACAAAAACTTGATACTATTTATACCTTTCATCATTTACTATAATAGTGTAATTTCGACACCAAGGCAAAGTGATGTATCCTTGCGTGGTTATACTCATCTTTTCTTTCAAAAACTGATCTTTTATTATTTTAATTTTGTTATTTCTTTTTTTTTCCCATTAATTTTGTTATTATAAATGGCTACATAAACTGATTGAAGAGACTGGGAAGTATGCGAATAAAACTTGCTTTTAACTGGAAAAAGAATATATGAAAGGAAAAAAAAAAAAAAAAAAAAAAACCGCCGCCATGCCTCCCAACCCATGATATGTTCTTTATGAAATTGTCAGATATTTGGATGTTGAGAAATTTTCATCCAATTCTATTAAAAATTTCTAGTTAAAAACTCCATTAAAATTAGCCCCGTACTAGTTACTGCTCAAGTATGATATTGTGTGTGTATATTACAATGGATAAATTGCATCAAAAGATCATAATGTTTGGAGATAAGTTTATTTAAGGTCATAATGATCCGAGTGGTTCATTTGGGATCACAACTTTTAGGACAGTAGGTCAATTCAGGTCACAATTAACACGCATTACAATGTGACGAATATTATAAGTTTTAATTAAATTTTTCTTCTATTGATACGTGTCAATAGTGAGCTTAATTAACTTACTTCTCTAACGTTGTAATCTCAAATGAATCACTCAAAATGTTGTGATTTTAAATAAACTTATCGTCAAACGTTGTGACTTTTTAGTGCAATTTACCTATGTTACAATTGTAAGGAAGATTGGACCTAATCCATGATGTTAAAAAGATTTTTTTATCTGCTAAATTATGTTTCATATCACCTCTTGATCTTGCTAAAGACCCTTCCTGCTATCTAAATTAGACCTAGGAATGAAAGACTTTTTAGATTTCTACCGATGTGGACTAAACCTTTAGGCTTTATAGCTTTTGTTAAAGAGTAATGGAATCCTACTCTCTTTCAATATCCAAATGATCTAGGTGATTTCATGGAGGCTCTTAAACACTGGAACAAAAAGGTGTTTAGAGTCGTTTGAAAAAGTAAAAAGGGTAATTGACTCCCTAAGAGAAATTCAGAGAAAGACTTTAACTAGGTCATCTCAAACTCTTATCTCCAATAGTAAGGAGGGTTGTTTAAAGCAAGAACTCAAACTACTCGTCAATAGAGAAGAGAAGTTACAGATAGCGAAGGCTAGATCAAAGTAGATCATTGAAGGAGAAAGAAATACGAAATATTTCCACTCTTTAGTGGTCGATGAGAGATCAAAGTGAAGAATCATAAGTTTATTTGATGAGGTGGGTAACTTGCTATTTAATGAGGAGAGACTTAAGGGCTTAATTAAAAAGTTTTTCTCTAAGTTGTGTTCCTTAGGAAAGCTATATTATCTAGAGAATTTAGCTTAATGGGATGATAGTAAACTAAGATTATATCAAAAATAAAAGTCCTTGTTGGAGTTAAGAGTGTCAAATAATGATGTCAAAGTTCCCTTTAAAAGTATTGGAGGGATAAATTTCTATGAATGGGTGGTTTATGCATGATTTTATAAATATTTCTAGGATAGTAAAGGAGACAATATGAGATAAAGTCAAGGATCACTTTTGGGTAGGAGTTATTCCTGGAGAAACCAATTGAACCGTAATTGTCTTTATTAGAGACAATATGAGATAAAGTCAAGGATCACTTTTGGGTAGGAGTTATTCCTGGAGAAACCAATTGAACCGTAATTGTCTTTATTGCGAAAATACTTGTATAGAGGTTTGGACCCATGGAGAAAAGTCCTTCTTGTGAAAGTTCTTTATGCAACTAAGAAGAAGGAATTAGAAAAAAGCTCAATGATTATTAAATTAGATATGGAAAATGCATATGATAGGATAGAGTGGGACCTTGTTGGAGTACACTACATATGTTTAATTTCCCAAATTATTAGACTTACAAACTCTTGTCTTGCCTATGTTAATTATGGAATTCTTCTTAATGGGTCTATGATGAAGGTCATCCGTGCTAGCAAATGATTGAGACAAGGGGATCCAATATCCCCATTCCTCTTTATTTAGGCCATGGAAATCTTGAGGTATGCCATACATTATTGATGTGTGAAAGGATGGTAAATACCAATTAAATTGATTAAAAGGAAAATTAGTGTTGGTTTGTGCTATTTATTTTTTGCTAATGATATTGTGTCAACGGGGGAGTAGATGTAACTAACGTCAAAATTATAAAGGGCATAATTGAACTCTATTGTAGGATCTTAGGGTAGAAGATTAATGTAAGGAAGTATGCCATCATTTTCTCTCCATCCACTACAACTATTACAATGCTTCGCATTTACTTAGTGAGTTACCATCATACATTCTAAACTATCCATTCTAATTTACATTGATTCTGATTCTTCCAAGGGTAACACTGTTAAACTTTGAAATGCTTCTACCCCAAAAATTCTAATATTATTTGACAAAAGCTTAGAATATATATATATGTATGTATATATGTATATAAACACACATTACTAGTCAATGCACCTATGATAAGTGTTATGAAAAATATATAAATACATTACGAAATCATACAAAAATCCTCTAAAAGACCTTGTAAGTCATAATATGTTACTAATATTTGTTGATTCATGTTACATATTTTAGTCGATTAAAGCAATGTAAATATTAAAATTCTAATGGTATAAAACGTTATTTGAAAGAAAAGTGTATGATAAAATATATGTTAATGAATAGGAAAAAAGATCTATACATTAATGTTACCAAAGAGAAATAAAAAGAAACTATATTTTATATTAAATGTCTAATTAATATTTTATGAGATAATGGAAGTACTTGTACTTTCAACTTATAGCAATATAGTGTTATATTTAGATTTTGACAAATTAGTGCTTATACATGTAAAGTACATGTGATTCTGTGTCTTGGTTGAGTAATAATTTAATTTACATTTATTTTGATGATAAGATAATGAAAGAATAAATGTACTTTCACTTTTTTGCTGTAATTTGTCAAAATATAAAAATGCGGTACTAAATTGCCAAAAATTAATAATGTAGGCACTTGGTTTATTATTATTTTATTATCAAAATGAACTTTTGCGAAATTATTACTTAACACAGACACTGAATTGCATAGACACATATTTTGAAAGTAGAAGTACTAATTTGCTTAAATATAAAGATAAGACGCTAAATTGCCCAAAAAAAAACTGGAAAATATGGCTCATAGTCTAACATTAATCCAATACTTTATATTAAAAAAAGGGATACATCATGTATAAGTGAGGTGGTATTGAAAAAAAAAAGTAATATCTTATTTATAACTGATAAAATAACCTAAAATAAAATAAATTATAATGAAGGAAAAACTATAAATTTATTTATTTAAGGAAAGGGTGTTTTTATCCAACAATAAAAAGCTTTCATCTTTAAGAATTCTTGTATTCTAAGGAAAATCAATAGCAAGTAAACATTTTTCTTCTTCACCTTCTTTTCTCGTTTCCCATATGGCAAACACGAGTAACAAAAATCATGGTATACTTATGTGTCAGTGATGTAATACATAAGACATAGTGAATTTAGGAGAGATTCGTTGAAGAATTTCAGAAGGATTGTAAAAACAAATATCGACGAATTACGAAAAAAGTAAGACAATTTTATACATCTTTTTTTTTTATTTACTTTTTGAAGTGTTGTTTAATTAAAAGGGGAGTGGATGATTGTGTATTTTTTTGTATGAAAGAGTTAAAATTGTGTACTGAAGAGGATAAAAATGTTTTGAATGGAAAATAAGAGAAAAGCATATGAATAAGGTATTTTTTAAAAGTATACGATCCAATACATGGGCCATATATAAGTCATGTAATCCTTAAAATTCATGAAATTTTTTTAGGAAATAAAACTGGAAGTGTATGACCATTGCACAACCTTGTGCATCAAGTCATGTATCTATTTATATCTTAACAAAATAAGGACCTTGAAAGTACACGACCTATGCACAAGCTGATGCATTGGATCGTATTCCTCTTTGTGTGCACGACCAAGGACATGCATTTGTGCACAGCCCATGTACTTAACCATGTATCTCCCTATGACATGTTTCAGTCAAACGTGAGTTACATCACCATCCTTTTATGATTGTGCGCTAACTCGTGCAAATTGTAACATCTTTTAATTTACATTTTTTCTTACTTAAAAGTAATTGGAAATCATTTAATTCCTTCCTTTAGGATTAAAATTTATTCAAAGATTTTGAAACTTAGACATTGATGAAGTAGAGGAGGAAAACTATAAAAGCGTAGAGGATAGGCAGGTTCAATTCTTATGTAATTCAGGTCAATGGACTTTAGTATTTCGGAATGAATCAACTTTCTAAGCACGCATATTACCTTATTTGATGATGATGCCTGTTAGGATAGATTAATAAGTTGACTAATGGAATATCTTATCATAAAGATTATGTGTTTCATGTGCTTGACCATGGTCAGTAGACTAGGAGTATCGGTGATGTCAATGTGGTATCTCGATGATCCTTGTGTGATGATGTTCCTACGTAGAGTTGTACTTGGAAATGATTATAAGAAAATATAGGTTTTAGACTCATTGATTCATAGATGTTGAGAGTACCTAACGTCGTATGTGTATTTTTGCGATATTGAATCATCCCCATGTTGTCTGATGGATTAAAAACAAAGTAAATAACTAAATGGTTTGGTGTATTATATATGTCTGCATATGAATGAATTACTGCTTGTTCATATGCTTGTGCTCATGGTAATACCATACTAAGCTCTAGTTCACTCTTTTTTTTTTTTTCCTTTTCCAGGTTAGGTAACAATACTTTTATGTTTGATTGATTTGGTTACAATGCAGTGGTAAATTATAGGGATGACATTAGTGGAGAAGACTATCCAATAGATAATAGAGTTGTCTGCATATGGTTACAATCCAGTAGACTAGGAGTATCGGTGATGTCAATGTGGTATCCTGATGATCCTTGTGTGATGATGTTCCTACGTAGAGTTGTACTTGGAAATGATTATAAGAAAATATAGGTTTTAGACTCATTGATTCATAGATGTTGAGAGTACCTAACGTCGTATGTGTATTTTTGCAATATTGAATCATCCCCATGTTGTCTGATGGATTAAAAACAAAGTAAATAGCTAAATGGTTTGGTGTATTACATATATGTCTGTATATGAATGAATTACTGCTTGTTCATATGCTTGTGCTCATGGTAATACCATACTAAGCTCTAGTTCACTCTTTTTTTTTTTTTTTCCTTTTCCAGGTTCAGGTAACAATACTTTTATGTTTGATTGATTTGGTTACAATGCAGCGGTAAATTATAGGGATGACACTAGTGGAGAAGACTATCCAATAGATAATAGAGTTGTTTCCAATGGATGTGAACTTTATTTATGTGTGACCATGGCTTATATATATACGTGTGTGTTAGTATGTTATAGTAGGGCATGGAGCCCGAATGAGTTGTTGGTTTGTATTACTACTTTGATTCGATGCACTCCAGTAGTCATCTAGTGTTAAGGTATGTAGGTTTGTAACTACTCTTAGCCTTATTCATGGAGCTATCTATAGTGCAACTATTGACTTGAAGTTTAGTTGGTTATGAGCCTTAGCGTGTCTACATCTGTCGATGACCTTAAAACAGTAGAGGGATATCGTGTGTGGAGAAGAAAGCAAGACAAAGTAGAAAGTGTTTATATACAAAGAGAGAGACAGAAGGGAGAGAGGGGGGAGAGAGAGAGAGAATCTAAAGTAAGATAGATGAAGATTGTCACATATAAAATTTACAACTACATGGATGATGTCAACTAATTGCCCAACTTTATCTTAAAACATTGGAGTTGAATAATGAGGTATTTGCAAATGCACTAAAATGTACTCAAAAGTTGGTGGCATGTAGAGATGAATCGAGCATATCAATTAGAAGTATCGATTTGTGGAAATTTAATATAAATGAGATAAAGATCGTCACATATAAAGATTACAACTAAGACTAATTGTCCAACTTTATCTTAAAACATCGGAGTTGGATAATGGGGTATTTGAAACTGTACTAGAATATACTCAAAAGTTGGAGGCAAGTTGGGATGAATTGAGCACATTAAATAGAATTATCAACTTTTGGAAATTTAATACAAATGAGGAAGTTTAGCTGTAAGCCTCGGAAAATTTCAGTAAATAATTTTAAGATGAACTTCGAAAATAAACCCTAAAAATCACTCCAAATTAAAACCGAATTTTAACTAGTCCTAAATCATGAATGAATTCGGAAACTTCTTAATCTTGAGAAAATGAAAATCCTTAAAAACAAAATAAGAACTCAACATACTTCAATTCCAAAACCACTACGTACAAAAAATTCCATAATTAACTCTGACTTATAAAATCGGGTAATATAAAGCCCAAAAACAAATTATTAAAAAGTAAATAATGATTAACTTATGGAAATGAAACCCAATTCAAAAATTTCGAAAACGTTAAAATATGTTAAATACTTACAAAAACTAAATGTAAAATAAATTTCTCAAAATTAATACGTTGTATAAACATAAAATATCAGTTTCCAAATACCTAAACCGAAAATCACCTGGAAACCCTAAGTGGAATACAATAGTTTAAGTCCGGCAATCTAGCGCCCCTAACCCTAGAGGCCGAGATGTAGTTTAAATATGTAGAATAGCTCATAGTAATATAAGTTTGTTTAAAAATATCAGATTGGTAAATTTTTGACCTATTTCGAACCCGTTCGGATATAGACTTTAAAAAGCATGTCCCAGGGCTCGAGATATAAAAAATATACCATTAGTACCGTTAGACTCGTAAATTCATAAGATTTCCAAATATCCGGGTTATAAAAGTTACAGTTATAACCTTTTTATCGTATTTTCATTACTATCAGTAATTGATTAGTCTTTTGCACTATTCAATTTTATTTCATTACACAATTTTAGTATTCTTATAAAGTCTTATATTTTAAGATAAATATTTTATATATTATATAAAATTTTGTTTTTCTAAAATTTAGTTAGTTTGGACTTTTACGGGATCAAATTCTGTTTAAGACCCGATACTAAAAGTAAAATAAATTAATTTAATAATTGGAAAATATTTTAATAAAAATAAATAAATTAATTTAATAATTAGAAAATATTTTAAAAATATTTTTATTTCCATAAAAATAATTTTTTAGAATTTTTCGGGTTATAAAAAATCATTTATAGCCCATATTCGCGTATTTTGATCATACCGGTAACATAATTGTTAAAATACTAAAATAATTCAAATAATTATTTAATTTTAGTTATGAAAAATCTGCTACAAATATTTGGAACAAATTTTCTAATTTTATTTTATTTTGTTAAGAAAGTACTCTTACAACCCATACTTTCAAGTACACTTTACACATATCACTTCCTTTTCACTTCAATCTTTTTACACTTCATTATATCTATTCATGGCAGATTTTGACTCCTTTATGGCTGCCATTGTCCCTTATTTACTCCTATTTTGACTAAAATAAATATAATCCACTCCTTCTTAAAGAAGCTACACACACATTTATTACACAATTTAATTTTAAGTCAAATTCAAAACAAATTCACTCTCTCTCTCTCCCAATTCACGTGGACAGCCCCCCATTTCTGCCTTGTTTTATTTTTTTTTTTACTCCTTCAATTCATTAAAACACATTTAATACACTCATTTTCTCTCTCTCTTTCATTTACTCATTTTCCTTTTCATTCCTTAGCTTTTTCTTTCTCTTTTCTTCTTCTTCTTCTTGCTCTTGTTCTTACAAGGAACAAGCTGCCCCCATTTCTTCCATGAGCCTCCATGCATATTTCTTGAAGATTTTTAAGCAAATCTTCTTCTCAAAGCTTCCATAGGTAATATAGGTAAAGTGTAATGAAGGTTTCATGCATCAAATGACCTTCCATAAGCTTAAAAGCTTAGGATGATGCCAAAAATGAAATACTCCTCTTCTCCATTATTATTATCTTGTATCATTATTATTTTCTTGTTTAAAGTTGTTATATTTTGTAGATCTAACTTTTTGTAGCTTTGATTTTCGTTTATGCCATGGATCTTGCTATTTGAGTGATTATTTTTGTTATTGCTTATGATTTATGCATATATTTCTCATTCACATGTGTTCATGCATTTATAACTAGTTTAGACGACTAAATCTAGTAGTTTTAGGTTCATATGCATTAGACTTATGTTTTATGTTCATGAACAACTTGTAATAGCATGATGATAATAGGAAAGTTTTAGAAAACTCAAGATCTATTTTATTTTCAACAAAAATCATTTTTGAAAATTCGGATGAAAATGGAACTATTTAGAAAAGTTGTTTTTCAAGTTTAAAATGTGTATTTTTCATTTAAAATGAAGGGCTTAGGTATAGATAACATAAATGAAAGATTTTGATGAGTAAAGTTTAGATCTATGAGTTTATTGTGAACTACCATGGGTTTATTTAGATGCATGTTCATATTATATGTAGATCTTAGATTTGAATTTGAACAAAAATTGTGAAATTCGTATTTTGGCAAGACCCCTATTTAAAAACCACTTTCCAAGTGTCAAAATGTAATTTTTACTTAAGATAATGAAGGCTTAATATATGTATATCATCAAGACTTCTTTTTACAAAAATCAAAAGTGATTTTCAAAATAAAAATCTCATTTTCGGATTTTGGTCAAGACATATTTTAAAAACATGTTTTCCAACTCAAAAATGAAGTTTTTATTCAAGATATGAAGGGCTCTTAAAATAGGATATGTAAGGAATGGATTTTCATAAGTTTAGATAAATTTTATCAAAAGGAATGTCCAAAAATAAATTTTGTAAATTCGGATCTCAATCAAGACCAATTTTTAAAACCCATTTATCAACTCCAAAACTCATGTTTTATGTGAAAAATGAAGGGTATAGGTAATAGGTATCATTAAGTAATGATTTTTACAAGTTGGGATGAGTTTTGATGAGATTAATGTATAAAACAAGAAATATAATCAAGATGGGAAATTTTGAGTTAGTAGTCAATTTATGAAATTCGTAATTTTGGATGAAGGCCATGAGAACACCTATTATCCAAGCTCAAAATGAAAGTTTTATGTAATGAATGGAGTCTTTAAGTAATAGGTACCACAAGTCTTAAATTTTAATGCATTGAACAAGTTTTTCCCAAATGAATCATTTAAAAAGTGGATTTCTAAAAATTAGATTTTTGAGTAAATCCTATTTGAAAACACATTTACAAAGTGTAAAATACAAATTTTTATATAAAAATGAAGTCCTTAGTGGTTATGTATGGTTGAGCCCTAATTTTCTAAATATCAAATGATTTTTACTTAAAGGAATCACTCAAAAACTAATTTTTATAAAATTCAGATTTTGGAATCAACTCTACTTGAAAACATGTTCACAAAATGTAAAATGGAAATTTTTATGTAGAAATGAAAGTCTCTAATGAAGACTCAATTTTAACAAAAATAATTATATTTTCTTAAGTAATAAATCCAAAACAAATGGAAATATCAAAGTTAGAAAACTAGATTTTTCGTAAGTAGTTGTTATTATGGTCTTGCAAAATAAAAAGTTATAAAATTTTCTTTTCGCAAAAATCATCAAGATCATGCATACATTAAGCTCATCTCATGTCATTCATGTTAGGAAATCATTCATATTGCATGTATAACTAATCTATATAATAGAAACATTACAAACATTTACAAAATTATTTTTCGGAATCAGAAACTGTTACTGATCAGATCTGATCCCTTTGTTCTGAGACCTAAATGTTTTCAAAACTTATATATAATATTATAAATAGATAGATCTTTCGAAGTAGATAGAAATCAATATATAATTTGCGAAATTCTGAGTTAAAATGACCAAGTTATGGCCGTTTTAAGTTGGAATTCCCGCTTAGGACGAGAATTACGAATTTGATAGTTGTATAAGATAGTTTGGATTGGTTAAGAGATGAAATACTTATTAGAGTATTTCTTCCTTTTTAGGTGATCCCGAAATCGATGATTCCCTGCCACTGAATTACTTTTACTAAAAGATCGGTGATCCAATGGCTGAGTGAGTCTTCTTCTTATTTTGTTACCTTGCTTGTGCTTGTAGCTAGTCGCATTAAAAGTATAGGAACAAGATATCAAAATCGATATGAATGGGGATGGGATATATGATGAGACTGTGATGAATGTATGCTAAAGAATACTAAAGCATATCGAAACCACGATTTGATTGGATAACTGCATTGTTCATAGTATTTCTGTTATGTGTATGGTATTGGTTGGTCGCTCTAAAGAATGTATGAATATTTTGACCTAAGCAAAAATTTAAATTGGTCATGCATTACATCATACATATTGCATTTGATAGCATGCTACTCCTACGCAGGTCGATCGGTATGATCCGATGACTCGTTTGGGATAACGATGCCGATATCAAGCTCATTCATGGGAACTATGGACGCATTGGGGATGCATTCCATGTGTGAGCCTAGCCGAGGCGAGTGCTATGAGCCAAGGGCTTGGGGACTAGCAGCGGTCGTGTAGACTTCAATACCATCCCTAACCCAAGATATGGAGGCCGTAAATCCGTTCTGTGTGTGGATTCCGGATACCCATACATAATTGTTTGCTCATGTGTTTGTTCATGCATAGCATATGGTTGATTATAACTTGCTTGTCATGGTACGGAATTAAGGGAATTCTCACTAAGCTAGTGTAGCTTATACCCCAATAGATGTTTGAATGAACAGGTCATCTCAAGAATGCTAAGTGGGGACCGAGATGGTTGGAGCCGAGAATGACTTTGGGATTCCGGCAAGAAATGAGAATGCTTGAAGTTATTAGCTAGGTTTTATTATTTGACTTGTAATAGTTTTATGTAGTAGAATCTTTTGATGAATTGTAATTGAAGTTTAATGAGTTGTATTTTGAAGAATAGTGAATTGAATTTCCTTTACATTGTTCTCAAGTTGTATCAACATAAAATGCATTACTCCGATGAGTCTCCTCCATGTGTTAGACGCCTTGTACATAGTATAAAAGCCTTCGCGTGACTGAGGTGGTCATTCTTAGGCTTTAATATTGTGTACAGCGGACTGCCACGTTTAGGGTACCCTTCGGGGCGTGACATTAGTAATAATAGCAATAACAATGACAATAATAAAAATGTCGAAAGCAAAAGAGATAGGATTAAACAAGTTTGCTATTAGATGTAACATGAAGTTCAGACTCCATTTAACTTGCCTTAAACTGGATACTTTACACTACTTTATTAATCATACAATTTTGGATCACTTGTAGCTACACACAAGTTTCACAACACACTACAAATATACTTACTATAGTAGTACTTTTTTATAAATTGCAAACAAAAAACTCATAAGAGTATTACTCACTTCTCTCTCTTAGGAAATTATAAATCTAAGTACAAGAGACAAGAAATTTGACTTAGAAGATTACAAAAGTGTTTGCTGCAATAACTAGGCTTAACTAACTAGTCTTCATTTGATTAAATATCAATATTTATATCCTTCTTAACCATTTTAGCCACTGGGGTTTTTTAGTGCAAATGAGCAAGTTGAGCAATAATAGCAATACTAATGACAATAATAAAATGTTGAAAGTAAAAGAGATAGGGTAAAAGAAGTTTGCTCTTGGATGTAATGTAGAGTTTAGACCGCCTCCACTGTCCATGGACTTAACTTGCCTCAAACCAAGTACTTCACACCATTTTATTAATCACACAATTTATGCTCACTTGGAGCTATACACAAGTTTCACAACACACCATAAATATACTCACTAGAGTAGTACTCTTTTACAAACTGCAAAAAAAAACTCATAAAAGCATTGCTCACTTCCTCTCTTAAGAAATTGTAAATTTAAATACAAGAGACAATAAATTTAATTTAGAAGATTATAAAAGTGGTTAATAGCAATAAGTAGCTCAACTAACTAGTCTTCATTTAACTAAACATCAATATTTATATCCTTCTTAATCATTTTGGCATTGGGGTTTTTTTAATATAAATGAGCAAGTTAAGTAATAATAGCAATAACAATGACAATAATAAAATGTTGAAAGTAAAAGAGATAAGGTTAAAGAAGTTTTACTCTTGGATGTAATGTAGACTTTAGATCGCCCCTACTCTCTATGGACTCAACTTGCCTCAAATCGTGCACTTCACACCATGTTATTAATACACAATTTTTGCTCACTTGGAGCTACACACAATTTTCACAACACAATACGAATATACTTACTAAAGTAGTACTCTTTTATAAATTGCAAACAAAAAACCCATAAAGAGTACTACTCTTCTCTCTATTAGAAAATTGCAAATTTAAGTAAAAGAGAGAAGAAATTGGATTTAGAAGATTACAAGAGTGTTTAATAGCAATAAGTAGGTTCAACTAACTAGTCTTCATTTACCCAAACATCAATATTTATATCCTTCTTAATCATTTTGATTGTTGGGTTTTTTCCCTACAAATCACTCTTGTAATTAATGCTCCAAAGGCTACTTTTCCACAACTTACCGTTTAGATGCCATCCAGGGATCCACCATATTCACTTAACATCTGCACCACTACTTGAAAAGCAACAAGAAAATGTAGCATCTAGATGCTTAACCGCACCCCGCCCCCCCCCCCCCCCCCCCAAAGTGTTTGGATGCTACCCACAATTTACAAATACAGAGCTCTTGGCAAAAATTAAATTTGCCTAATGTTTGGATGGCAGTCTTAGTGTCCAATCGCTAGGCCACTATCACGTGATTAATTGGATTTTGATCATGTGACAACAAGGTGGCATTCGAATGCTACTAAAAGTTTTCATTCAAGAGAAGACCAACATTGATTCAACAAAACACTTAACATTTTTAGATATATACTTAATGACATTATAAAAGTTTTGCATGAGTTCTCTTGAATTTTAGATGGATTTTGCAATAACTAAATTTTTTTAACAAATTTGTCCTTAAGATATGAATTGATTCATAATATTTGCCTCATCAAAATAAAGTATGAACCGTTTAATTCAATAGTATTTGCATAATAAGTAGTAATAGATATTCATAAAATTAATTTCAAATTTTGCTTTTTATATACAAAGCTATTCATAAGGTGCACCTTTATGATGCACCAACATCATTAGTCAAATTACATGGCATTGCTAATAAGTTTTGGATTAGAATATGATTTAGTTTCTCTAGAAGGGAAAAAAGAAGAAGAAGAAGAAAGATGTGTGATTTAGTTTTTATTTAATTCAATTACAGCATGGTATACATCAATCCACAAAATGACCATATTTGTAAAGTTAATTTTATGCTGGTGAAATAAAACTTCAAGATTGATTAATTGGTTTGATTTAGTTTCTCTATTTGAACTTTGCTTAAATATTCAATTAACTACCTTAACTTTTATTTAGTCAATTTACTACCTATTGGAACTTTTCACAATAAAAAACACCATGGTTATCAAAACCGGCCCGGATCAGTCGGTTCAACCCGGTTCAACCGGAACCAGTACTAATGCCAGGCCGAGTCTCACTTAAAACTTGTTTTTGTAACGAACCGGTGAGATCCGGATTGACTCAGTCGAACCGGGTTGAACCGGTTGAATCGAACCTATTGACCCGGATCGGTTGACCCGGATCCAAAAAAATAAAAAATAAAATAAAATAAAATAAAATAATTAGAAATTTAAATATTTATTCATATTTTATTATAAATTTATAAAATATAATCATTAAATCATATTTATTTAATAAGTAACTGATGAATTTGATCCAAATATAGAGTTAATTGTGTGATCACACACATATTGGTCTTTTCTAATTAAATTATCCATTATATTTTTATTTTTTCGTGACCTCGGTTCGCCCCCCGGTGGAACCTAGTCCAACTCCTCGACCCCTGACCCCCCAGCCTATCCGGGTCAAACCCCGGTCCGGTTCTGACAACATTGAAAAACACTACCTAACTCAACTCCATTACTTTTATTTGTCTAGTTGGCATTAATGACTGTCGAGCCCGAATTTTGCTCATTTTCTCACAAAGATCCCGATCCATATCAAACTCAGCCCATTTAACATAGATCACTTGACAAAGAACCAGCAGGGTTTTCGTAAAAAGCCTCATTTGCTAAAAATATATTTTGACTGGAGTCGCCACTGGCTAAAGCGGTAAAAAAAGTGAACTAGAAACCAAATGGGTGGTTTGGTTTCTACTTCGGTCACTGGTATGCGTGAAAAACCAGAAATTGATGAGTCCAGAGGCTGCTATTTTAAAACATAAACGGTTATCTAGGCTTTAAATGGGCTTTAGAAATTTTGAATTATATAGGCCGAAGAGATTAATTTTGATTTTTTAATTTTTAGTCTTTTTAAAAAAATATATTTACATATTTATAATAATTAATATTTTTTTGTTTTAAAAAAAATCCTATGTAGGTGCCTATGTATCCGCTAGCCGGAATCAAGTCCTCGTAGTTCGTTTTGATTTTATAAAATTTTTAATTTTATAAAATTTTTAATTTGTTTGTATTTTTAATTTTGAAAACCCTCCAAGTTTAAGTGATTAACCATTTTCAAATTTGATTTTGAAAATCCCTAAAGCACCTAATGTTTATTTTCTTTTCTATTTTGAAAACTCTTAAAAGATATCTATTTTTGGAAAACCCGTTTATTATTTTGTTAATTTAAAAAATAACTAAATCATATTTATATAAGCTAAGAAAACATTTTTTTAATAATAACAATATATACTAGATATATATATATGTACAAAAAGGTAAAAAGAATTTTTGTTGATTTTTGCAAATTTTTTCATTTTTAGTATTATTAATTTATAAAAAATAAAAAATATATTTACAAAGATGAGTTGCTAAATAATAAATCTCTAACGTCACAAGTATGCATCAAATTCAACACATATGAAAAAAAAAAGAGGTAATAATCCCAAAATTATATACGTTATTATTTTTTTATGGTTTATATATCATTATATACATACATAGATCTAAATTTATCTATTATTTTTTATTATTTTATTTTTTTCAAAAAAAGTTAAAGCTATATCCTAAATTTTATTTATCTAAAATTTTATTATATAAAATATCCTAAGGCTTTCCTTTTTATTTTTTTGTTTTCTTCATTTTTTTTATTTTGCTATTATTTTCTATTTTTTTTATATACATTATAAAAAAAATACAAAAGACGATGACGACGACAACAACAACAACAACAACACAACAACAACAACAACAACAACAACAACAACAATAATAATAATAATAATAATAATAATAATAATAATAATAATAATTATTATTATTATTATTATTATTATTATTATTTATTATTATTATTATTTATTATTAATTAAATAAATAATAATATATATGAAAAAATAAACCTGGCTTTGTTGGAGGCTACTAATTTGATCTTGGTGGTGGCGGTTGGAGAGACGGCAGTAGGAGCTGGCGGCGGTGGTTTGGAGTCGCAGTGGCTAGTTGGTGGTAGTTGGAGTTGGCAACGGTTCGGACGACCAGTCGTGGTGATGAGGATGGTTGGGTTTGGTGGTTGGGACGATTGAGTTTGAGTAACGGAAGAGTTAAGTGGTGGTGAGGATGGCTGGGTTCGGTGGTTAGGATGGCTGGGTTTGAGTAGCGGAGGAGTTAAGTGGTGGTGTTGGGGCGGCTAAGTTTGAGTGGCAGAGAAGAGATTGAAGAGATCTGAGTTTTTTCTTTCTTCTTTTTTCGAATTTCTTCTTGCTTCCATTGTTTTCGAAATCTAAGCATGGGTTCATTTTATAGAAGCAAGGAGGGAGATGAGGAGATATAGGGAGGAGAAGAGATGGATCGTGGCCATTAATGGCCGTTATGAAGCTTAAAGGGTCGGGGGTGGTTATGAATTCGAAGGATCAGGGGGGTTACGGATTTGAAATAAATTTGCTTTAAAAACACATTGATGGTTAGATTTAAGATGAAAATGCGCTTTTTAATCTTCCCAACAGAAAAAGGAGCTCGAAACGAGCTTAAATGGTGGACGAAGAACTGGGGAAGGCAACGTTCGTGTGGCACACGCATGCGTCTTCCCAAGCGCGTGAGGATTTAGCTGGCACGTGCACTTTAAACCTTCTTGACTTCAGCCTAGATCGAACCTCAACCTCTCTTGTGACATTCCACGCCTTAACCAACTATGCTGATTTTTTTCCTTATTAATTAGTCCATTTCAAATATATTTAACCCATCCAAACTAGGCTTAATATAATTCTAATGAAAACGAGCAAAATTTGATACGAATTCGGGATCCAAATTAATTTTCAAATGCAGCCTAAAACATGACAAGCCCAAAATCTTTTTTATTTTTATTTTTTATTATTTTTTTCTTTTAAAAATTCTAAAAAAACTTATTTACTAAAAAAATGGGGTTTCTTCAAATTTCTTAATTTTCAAATTTTTATATTCTTTTTCAATTTTATAATTTTTGTTGATTTTTAATTTAGCTAATTTCTCTTTTTTTCTTTTTCTTTTATTATTATTATTATTTAAATAATTTTCAATTCTTATTGTATTTTCTATCTTTTTACAATTTTTATGATTTTTAAAAAAAAAATTAAAGGGGGCAAAAAACGGGGTGTTGATAGCTGCCCCTCTTTATGGTGGAGTTTGAACAAAACTCCACTATAAAGACAAAAAAAGACACCATTTTTGCCCAATACCTAAACTTGACGGATTAAACTACAAAACTTTACCCTGACAAGCAGGGATCTTGAGAATGGCCAACTTTGATAGCCAAGGATTTTTTGGTCACCTTGATAAACAAAGGTTTTTTATCACATTGATAAACAAGGATTTTTGGTCACCTTGATGAACTAGGGTTTTTGGTCACTTTGATAGCCAAAGGTTTTTCGTCACCTTGATAAACAAGGGTTTTTTGGGTCACCTTGATAAACAAGGATTTTTGGTCACCTTGATAGACAAGGGTTTGGGTCACCTTAATAGACAAGGGTTTGGGTCACCTTGATAAACAAGGGTTTTGGTCAACCTGATAGGCAGGGATTTTGGAAATGTTAGGGGTTCAAAAAGATTCATCTGGTTTGAAAGAAACTTTAGTTGCCAAAACACTTTAAGAAATAGAATTTGTCAGATTCCTCGCAAAAGTAAGCTCGTTAACTAAGGCTTTTATTGGTTTCAATTCCACTGAGGAATGTTGTACTAGGGTGTATTTTCACTGGACTTTAGTGAGTCACGTTATCTTACGGGGGATATAAGGTAAGCATTCACTGGGGAGATTGATTCTATACAATGGGATAAAGTTCAGTATGATTACCTGGATAAGAGAGATCGTGCCCATTCCAGTTGCTCTTCGGATTTTACAATAATCACTTGGAGGTCAAGTTCCGATTCAATTGGGTACCAACAGCGAGACTCAGGGATCTATAATTCTAACTTGAGTTGTATCCTTACGACACAACGCTGCATATTGTCCTTTTTGGGAATTTCTCATGAGAAGCTTACTGTCTTTCAATTTCAAGAATTTCAAGCATAATAAGCTTAATAATCGTTTTAATTTGCTTACATAAGCTGGATGATGTTTTATAACTGATAATTCGACGTATCCAAAACAACCTTCACATTTTCTTGTCTTAAAAGTGTCACAGGTTTAGCACTTCCTAATCTTTTCAATTGCACTTGAATAATTTTCTTCCATCCTTTCTATTGGGAGCTTTCGTTGGGATCTATTGCAGATTATACCGTTCAAATTGTTCTGAAAATCAAATGTTTATTCTTCCCATAACTGGTAACAAGAAGGGTGAGTCCATACAATAATAAAAATCTCTTTTCAAAACAAGAAGCCTAAATAAAAGGGTCATGTGGAAAGTGCACGTGTGTGAGGTTTCGTGAGAGTGTGATTTTGTGTAGATTTTTATTTGTGAATAGTGGATTGGCTTACTGAGAGGAAGGAGGAGGTAAGATGGTCTACTACCATTAATCCTTTCTTGATATTGTTTTTATTCACAACAGATAAGAATGTGACAATAAAGAGATAAATCATTATTTTATTCAGGTATAATAAAGTTTTACAGCATCTACATTTACAGGGTCCCTCAGAGCTGATCCATCCATTTCAGTTAATATTAGTGCACCCCTTGTCATGGCTTTCTGAACTATGTAGGGTCCTTCATGATTCGGGATGAATTTTCCTCTAAGGTCTTGAGCATTTGGTAATATCTTTCGAGGAACTAAATCTCCTGCTTGAAAATTCATGGGTTGCAGTTTTTTATTGAATGAACGGGCGATCCTATTTCGATAACATTGACCATGGAAAATTGCTCGTAATCTATGTTCATCCAACAAATTAAGTTGTTCTATTCTTCTTTGGACCCATTCTGCTTCATCCAATTGAGTTTCAATGAGTATCCGCAGAGATGGTATTTCTATTTCCATTGGAAGGACAGCTTCAGCTCCGTAAACAAGAGAATACAGGGTTACCCCAGTTGATACTCAAATCGTGGTTCTATATGCCATTAAGGTGAATGGGAGCATCTCATGCTAATCCTTGTAAGTTACTACCATCTTTTCAATGATTTTCTTAATGTTTTTGTTAGCGGCCTCAACTGCCCCATTCATTTGTGGACGATAAGGGGTAAAATTCTTATGGAGTATTCTGAATCAATGATAGATCTCATCAATCAACTTATTATTTAAATTGGTTCCATTATCAGTGATGATGATTTCAAGACCTCCATACCAGGAAATAATATCTCTTTGAGGAACTTGCCAACTATGTGCTTGGTGACGTTTGCATGAGAAGTAGCTTCCACCCATTTAGTGAAGTAGTTGATGGCAACCAAAATGAATCTATGCCCATTGGAAGATTTTTGGGTAATAGGCCCAATTATGTAATGCCCCACATAGAAAAGGGCCAAGGAGACGACAGAGTGTGCAGTTCTTAGGAGGTGCATTCTTTCGATCCGCATAGATTTGCATGAGTGACAATGTCTAACATACTTGATACAATCCGATTCCATAGTTAACCAATAATATCCCGTCCTTATTATTTTTTGGCCAGAGTCTAACCATTCATGTGTGGCCACAAACTCCTTCATGAACTTCTTACATGAGTCTCTCTGCTTCTTCCTTGTCTACATACCTGAGAAGCGTTGTATCGAAAGATCTGCGATAGAGAGTATTTCCACTGATGACAAAGTGGCCGGCTAGTCTCCTTAGAGTGTTTTTATCATTCTTGGTTGCTCCATCTGGGAATTTCCATTTTGAATAAAGTTTCTTAATATCTTGATACCATGGACTTTAGGTTGATTCAATTTGGAGACAAAATGCTGGCCATCTTTCAATTTTGATCTTTAGAGGTTGTATCTCCATCCCATCAGTGACCTTAATCAAGGAGGCTAACGTTGCTAATGCATCGCGAATTGATTATGAATCCTTAGTATATATTGGAAAGAAATACTTTTAAATTCGTGATTAGCTCTTCTAAATGCTGGTGATATGGCACTAGTTTGGGGTCTTTCATTTGATATTCACCTACAGTTTGTACAATAATGAGGGTTGAATCCCCAAACACATCTAACTATTCAATTTCCAATTGCAATGCTATTTTGAGACCAAGAATACAAGCTTCATACTCAGCAACATTGTTAGTATAGGGGAACATTAACTTAGTAGCTATAGGGAAGTGTTCTCCTTTAGGGGAGATCAATATCGCCCCAATTCCATAGCTATAAACATTTGTGGCTCCATCAAAGTACATTTTCCAATTTGTTGAGTTGTCAGCCTTTGCTTCACTTTGAGTAGCTAAAGCTTGCTCGTCAAGGAATTGTATTGTAGTTTCAAGTGCTACTTCTTCTGTTGGCAACTCAGCTAATTGATTCCGCAATCGCTTTCCCTTTACTGCTTTTTGTGTGACATATATAATGTCATATTCAGAGAGCAACATTGCCATTTGGATATCCTCCCTATTACAATAGGTTTCTTTGATAAGTATCTTAAAGGGTCATGCTTGGTCAATACTCAATCGAGTAGTACAGAGTGTATTGACGAAGTCTGTGCATTATCCAAACCAAAGCACAACATGTCTTTTCAACTTCAGAGAATTTTTGTTCTCCTAGGGCAAATTCTTGCTGAGGTAGTATATAGCATGTTCTTTCCCGTCTTCACCTTTTTGTCCCAACATGCAACCCATTGATTCTGAGGATGGTGAGATACAGTATTAAGGGTCTTCCTGCTTAGGGGTACCAGGATAGGAGGATTCATCAAATACTCTTTGATCTTGGTAGAAAGCTTGTTCACATTCATCATTCCATTCAATAGTTGCATTTTTCTTTAGTAATTTGAACCAAGGCTTACATCTATCTGTAAGTTGAGATATGAATCTGGCAATGTAGTTTAGTCTTCCAAGCAAGCCTCTAACTTCTTTCAGAGTCCTTGGTGGTGGCATTTCTAAAATGGACTTTATCTTATCAGGTCTACCTCAATTCCTTTTGACTGACTACAAATCCAAGGAGTTTCCTGAAAATGCTCCAAAAGTACACTTTTCTGGGTTCAATTTGAGTTGAAATTTCCTAAGCGATCAAATAATTTCTTTAGGATTCAATGTGATCCTCTCCTGTTCGAGATTTGGCAATCATATCATCAACATATACTTTACTTCTTTGTGCATTTATGTATCAAGTCATGCAACAAAGCCACCATTGCCCTTTGATATGTTGCCCCTGCGTTCTTAAGTCCAAAAGGCATCACCTTATAGCAAAATGTACCCCATGTGGTGATAAAGGTTGTCTTAGTCTTATCCTCTTCCACCATACGAATTTGATTATATCCAGAGAAACCATCCATAAAGAAAATAGATGGTTTCCTGCAGTGTTGTCAACTAAGACATCAATATGGGGAAAGGAAAATCATCTTTAGGAGTAGCTTGTTTAAGTCTCTAAAATCCACACAAACTCTCACTTTCCATTTTTCTTCATGACCGGTATATATTTGCAACCCATTCGGGGTAATCCAGACTTCAATGAATCCTACTTCCAATAATTTCTTAACTTCTTCTTTTATCTTAAGTAGACATTAGGTTTGAATCGTCTTAATTTTTGTTTTTTGGGTTTTGTATCTTCCTTGATGGGCAATTTATGAACTACGATTGATGGATCTAGACCTGGCATATCAGCGTATGACCAAGCAAAGATATCTAAATAATCAGCCAAGAATCTGGACATCTCATGTTTTTGCGAGTCACTCAAATTTCCCCATCCGAAGATTTCTAGTTCTTGATCAGTCCCCAAATTAACCACTGTTATCGGCTCATCTACAAAAATCTGATGTTTTTCATATTTATCCCAATATTCCTGAATCCCTGTGTTGTCATATCGTCTCGTCAATTGATTCGATAGAGTCTGACTGATACTTATATTCTTATCTTTGTGAACTCATGACATCTTGAAGGACTTGCGGCAGAATTGACCTGCAAAGGGAGATGGAATATATAAAAGAGAAGGAAAATGTAGGGTTCATAATTTCATTCATGCGGCAAGTTTATTACAACTATAGAGGGATCAAGAAAATGGCTGGGTTAAACTTTTTTTTTTTTTTACCCTGCTTCACCTAAAACTCTTACTCGTCGGGATAGTATTGTTGACGGACAAGATGAACCAGTTGTTCAGAGCTGGAGCAGAATTGCTAACTTCCTTAGTATCAGATTGGTAACTTGGACGATCAGGTCATTGACTCTGAAGTGTCAACAGGTGTTGAAACCACAGCTACTTGATCAAACATTATAATCCAAAATCTATTTCCTCACTGCTAATATAAGGAATGGCAGTCTCTTGATAAATAGCATAGTCTTGTCTCCCATTACAGTCACCAGTTGGCCATTAGCCACAAATTTAACCTTTTGATGTAGAGAGGAAGGTATTGCCCCTGCTGTATGAATCCAAGGTCGCCCTAGTAGTAAATTGAAAGATCTGGGATATCCAACTTGGAAGGTAATGTTGAATGTTCAGGGCCAATCTCAACTTCTAACTCAATTCCCCTTCGATTCCTCTCTTAGATCGTCAAATGCCTTAACAATTAATGGCTTTGCTTGATTTCAACTTTTTATCCTAATCAATTCCAAAGTGATAATGGAAACATTGAGGGAAGATCCGTTGTCAATCAAAACTCGAGCTACTAATATCCTTTGCATTTCACCACTATATTAAAGCTTTGTATGTTGATTACCTTCTTCGCCAAGTCTTCAAGGGAAAAAGCAGCTTGATCCAATGTTAAAATTGAATGGATAATCGGGCCCAATTGCTCAACTTGTATATTTTTAGGAACCTTGATATCTCCTAGAACTTTCATCAATGTACTCCGGTATGGATCGGAGGAAAGCAGTAACCCCATCAGTGATATTTGAGCAAGGGTTTTAGCAAGTTGATTCAAAACTTTATATTCACTTGCCTTGACAATTTTCATAAATGAATCAACATCTTTCTCTTGAGGATTACCATCCACTTCAGCAGGCTGCTTTTGGCTTTCAACATTGCTCAATTTCTTTCTATTTTCCTCATTGTTGTCATACACTCGTTTGGATCTAGTTAGACCACATACATTATTGGTATTGGATTTTTCATAGTCAAAAGGTACAGCCTTATAATCTTTTGGTTGAACTGGGATGTTGAATACCAATTTTCTTGGAGCCTGGGTTACAAAAGTTTCCTTTGGTTTCTGATCTTTATAGCACCGAATCACAACTGGCTTTGGAACCCCATCAAGTGTACAGACCTCTCTTGGTATTTCAGTTTTAGTTTGCTTTGCTTCATTTTTTCAAATACAAACTCCCATCTAATGGGTCTCACATCTTTCAAAGGAAATTAGAAGCCATGCCATGAGTATCTAAAGGACTCTCCTAGGGCTGTAAGCCATCTTGTCTTGCTTTCCAATTTTGATGAAATTATTCCCAAGATATCCCTTTCTGAGATCACATCATTCTGCAGTAGTTTGTGAATTTCAATTTTAACCCTAGCATGGTCTTTGAGATTCTCATGCTGCAAATGCCCCATCTGTCTGAGCTTCCAAACAAGTCGGGATAGAGAATCTAAATTGAAGGGATTTTTCTCTCCAATAGTAGTGATCATATTGATGTTATGAGTGGGCAAAGGATTATTGTTGACATTTGGCCCAGGGGCTTCAACAAAATCTAACTGAACAAGTTTCGCATCTATCAGGTCTTGGCTGCGATGTTTCAATGTCTAACAATTTTCAGTAGAATGTCCCTCTTATCCCATGTGATATTCACATCTTAGTGTTGGATCGTACCTTTTTGGTTTATATCCTGAAAGTGGAGGCTCAAAAGTCAACATTCTTTCTTCTCGGAGTTTATGCAGTATTTGAGACAGAGGTATGGGAAGCTTAGTGAATTGGCTAAATGGGCGATTTCTCCTGTCTTGCTCTTTTACTGGCTCTTTACTTTGCTGGTTATGTCCCGTAAGGTGAAACGGAGGCTTAACCGATTGGAAGGATTTGGTGTTGACAACATCGACAGCTGATTCCTTTTCTTTGCTAAATGTCGGGTTGGCTTTTTGTCATGTGGTTTAGTCAATTTGCTAGATAAGATTGCATCTTCGATTCTACTTCCAACTGCTACTATATCAGCTAAGCTAGCAGTTGTATGCCCTACCAAATGCTAGTAATATGGCTTATCAAGGGTATTGATGAACATAGTAGTCAATTCCTTTTCAGGGATCATAGTGGTGACCATGGCAGCTTTACCCCTCCACCTTTGGGCATATTCTTTGAATGTCTCATTATTTTTCTTGGTCATTTTACTCAAGTTGGCCATTGAGGGAGCCACTCTATATTGAATTTGTATTGATTATAGAAGCATCGAGCCAATTTTTCTCAAGTGTTAATCTCATTCAGATCCAATTGAGCATACCATAGTAAAGCGGGCCCTGTAAGACTATCCTGAAAAGTTTGTACCATTAGGGAGTCGTCCTTGGTGTACCTGCCCATTTTTCAAATATACAGGCGGGTATGGAGCATTGGATAGCCAGTTCCATTGTATTTCTCAAATTCGGGGACTTTGAATTTTTCATAATATTCTCCCTCGTCTTGAGTTTGCAGATTGAAAAGACCCAATATGAGGCTCAAACAATTTGAGCTGCTCACTCATTCTTTTATCAACTTTTTTCTCCAACTCCTTTTCTTTTTCATCCCAATTATACATTTTTAGGCCCACGATACTGGATTCTTCTCCCGTCAACCCTACTTCTTTGTTCTGATCATGTATCTCAGCAGAAGTGTTAGTTAAATTAGGTACTGGAGCTTTTTCTGGACAATTTTTAACTAATGTGTCTAACTTTTCTTTACTTTACCAAGTGTTGATTCCAAAACATTCATCCTTTGTTCCATGGGTTCACTGTTGTCTCCTGACATTTTGGATTTTGACTAGTGATTATTGGATTGTGAGTTTTAGCAACTTTCTTGGGAGTAATCTTGGTAAGACCTACAGCATTTATACTCAAATTTTGTCAGATACCTTTCTTTTTTTATTTTATTTATATATATTTTTATCTTTTATCTTTATTATATGCAAAAAAGAAAGATTAGACATCTTGTATTTTTAGAAAAGGAACCAAAACATTAATAATCAGTCCGTACGTAGCAAAACTGGACCCTAGAGGGTCTTTTCATTATAGACTCGATTACTAGATTCTATAAACTGGATAAAGGGCCTTTAAAGGCAGACTCAAACTGGACTAGACACGATTTTTATTTAACTTTCTTTGCTTCATTGGTTGAACTTGCTCCAAGTCTTCTTTCAGCTTTTCACATTCTTTTTCTTTCTTCAAATAGTATTCCCTTAAAAGCTCCTTCTCTCTTCTTTCTTCTTGAAATCTAAGTTCCCATATTGCAAGGTCTTCTCATAATCTCGATGTGGAGCCTTAACGTTTGCTTTCATTACATCCCAATAGTTTTGTTCCTTAGGAGGAATGTTACGCCTCAAAGGGTATCCTAAACGTAATAGTCCGTACTCAATATTAAAGCTTAAGTATGACCACCTTAGTCATTACCAGAAGCTTCGATATTAAGTGTATGGCGTGCTCTCACAATTTTAGAGGACCATACATGGAATTATGAAGCTTAAGAAGATACAATAACAAATTAAGAAAAGATGATTCATAATATTCATTTATTCATAATCATTGTCTTATAAGTCTTAGGAGCATTCCCCTATCAAAAGTAACTATAATTTATTACAAGAAATTTCTATGAAATTTACATTATCCATCACTAAATTTCATCCAAAAAAATTCCTTAACCAAAAAGAAAATACCTGGCTCCGGGGTCTACATGGCCTCAACCATAAATAGGTAAACTGAAAAAGATATCTATAGGGGTATAAGCTAATAGGCTTAGTAAGAATCATTTCCATAAGCAAACTTCTTGTGTAGCAAAATTCAAATAAGTTATTTAAGCAATCAAGTGAAATGCAACATACACATGAGCAAACAAGACATATAGCTTTTCGGGAACTATATGTTGAATAGATCAACGCCCTCCATTCGGGGTTTGGTGATGTATAATCTCAAAACGAGTAGTTTTAGTTAATTTGTGCTTTCGATAATTACCGCCAAGCATGTAGGGTACTCAGATTGAGCCATGCCTCCGAACTTTCCGCCAAGCATTGGTCTGATTCCATGTCGCTAAGCAATCGCTTTCGATCATAACTGCCAAGTGTTGCTTTCAACCGTGCTACTATCCTTTTCACCCAAGGATAATAACCCCATGTAATGTGATTCACTTCGTGGTATGCATGAATCAATTTATTTAAGATATCATAGCATCATTATTATCAAATTTAAGGTGATCATAGGATTTCATACATATCAAGTGCTATACTAAAATAAACATTTACTTAAAATCAATTTTGGCCTCGATATTCTTAAAATCCTTTCAACAATAATACATATTATTTGTCTTTTCTTAATTCTAATGCGACTAAACTACAAGGAAGTCAAGTAAAGCTTTTTTAAGGAAATAAACTCACGATGCCATGTTGACACTTCTTCTAAATGGATGAGTCGCTCAAACAATCCACTTAGTCGAAATAATCCTCAGGGTATGAGTATTCTTCTCGGAATCACCTAGTCAAGGAAAATACCCAAAACCAGTATTTCTTGATAACTCTCTTGAGACTTGTCTAATCTATGTCATAAGAAAGTCAAAGTTCGCCTAAAAGATGATTACAATTTAAAATGTCATAACTTGGTCATTTAACTCGGAATTGCGTATATAATATACCGATTTCTATCTACTCGAAAAGATCTATCTATTTCTAAAACTATTTTCATCAAACTAGATCCTTTAGGCTCCAAAACAGTGGTGATCAGATTCACCACGAATTTTTCATCCCAAGAACAATTTGTTTTAAACATTAAACCATCAAAATTTTCTTTGATAATTACTTAGTTATTATACATTTGAAAAAGTTCCTTTTTCATAGATACATAGCTCATATTTTATCATGCTCAAGTGTTTGTTACCTATTCAAATTTCTGGAGTAAAAAATGTTGATTAAAAGTTTATAAAACCGTTGTTTACAAGAAATCCATTTTTGTAGCTCCTTTAAAATGAATATTTTGATTCTTTTGTTTTTCAAAGAATTATTTCATGTTTATCTTACTATTATTCTTAAATGACTTTTGGTAAGAACAAATTTCTTCTTTTCGAAATTTTCAATATTAGGGTCATTTTTCCTATTTGTTCTCTATAATTTTTCTCGGACCATTTATTTGAAAGATTTTAATTTGAAAACTCTCATTCCCTTTTTTTATGTTATTATAGAAATTCATTTCAGTATCAAAATCATCTTCTTTTTGGAAATTAATAGAAATGATTAAAAGCCTTTCAAAACAAAAGTAGTTTTAGAATTGTAGTGAGTTCTTCCTACAACTTGGAAAAGGATAAATTTACTTTTAAACCATAGATTTTACATTTCATATAAACCATTCTTAAGTGATAAAATCTCCTTTTTGTCAAAATATTATTGGAGCTTTAAAGATTTGGACAACAATCTTTATGGGCATGATTATGAGAAATAATAACAAGCAAGATAACATAACTAATAAATAAAGTCAAGTATTAGGAGTCTTAACTTCTTTAAGGCTCCCGGGACTAAGAAGTAGACTAGTCCCAAAAAGAAAGAAGTAAAATGAAAGAAAAAAAATTGTTTTGACTTGATGAGGACAAATCTAAGACTAGAGACTAGTCTTAAAACAACATGAAATAAATAAATTGCGAAGAAAGAAATAAATAAACTACTTTGCATGAAAGTAAATAAATTGCAAATGAGTTTATATGTTCTAAAGAATATATATATGTGTAGATACATAATAATACTTAATTAGATATAATAACAATAATAATATGAACAAAGTAAAGTAACAACATAAATAAATAAATAAATAGATCTTCATGAACAAGAACAATACATGAACATAGTGTAGCTTCCATAACATTTAGTTTTTGGAAACTCACACCATGGTCATGTAAAGTTACATGACATGGGAAGAAGAAATTTGTAAAGAAAGTTTACCAAAAGAGGGTTTTGGAGTATTATGTGTGAGTGGGTTTTGTGTATGTGGAGGATGGTTTGAGAGTATTTTTGAGAGAGTTTTCATAGTGTAGATGGAGAGAGTGTTGAGAGGAAAATTTTGGTAGAAGATTTGTGGGTAGTAATTATGTGAAAGAAGTAAAAGAGGAGGGGGGTATTTATAGGAAATGAGGAGTAAATTTTGTGTGATTTAAATAAAAAAGAATTGAAACAAAATTGAGGGAGAGAGGCGGGAGGGGGAAGGGGGTGTGTGGCACCGACCATGAATAGAGAGAGGGGAGAGAGAGTTTTTATTTTATATTTTTGTTGATTAAATATAATAACAAGTAAGGTAGATGTGAAATAAAGTTATGGGAAAGGTAAAAAGTAAAGATAGATGTATAGGGTGTAAGAATAGGTGCTAGAGAAAGTGGAGATAAAAAAATAGTGTAGAATAGTTTTTTAGAACCTTCTATTTTTACGAGTCTAATGGTATATCTGGAATATTTTTACTATTTGGAGCCTCGAGACACGTTTTTCAATAATTGTATTTATTCGGGTTCAAAACAATTCGTGGTTTGACTAATCTGATTATTTAAGCTTCCTTATGTAATTGTAAACTATTCTACATAGTAATCTCTTACTTAATTTCTTGGGTTTTCGAATACGGGATTATCGGACTTTAAACTATTACATCTATCTAGGGTTTTGTTGACTTTAGGTTTTCCAGTTGACCTTCTAATTAGGGTTTATGCTAAACTGATCGCAAAACTTTGGGGGTTTACAAGGAAGGTGAGTTGGTTTTGACCCTAGAATATCAGGAACTTGATAAGGAGTAATCTTTGCACGATCTTGAAAATGATATACAAAACTTCGATTGGCCCTATAAACCTGTAAGTCTGGTCTTAATTCTCCAAGGTCGCAAATGGTTTTTGTGGTACAAGCCTGCCAACAGTTAATGATCTTTTTCAGACGAATGCTGATTTCTTATGAATCGAGGTAAGCGTCATCATTGTCAAGTAACACTAGAGCCAATGGCTTGGTATAGTTAATGTCTTGTATGGCTCCCAATTGTCTAACCACATTCCTGGAAAGTAACCTGTGCACCCAGTGACTCCAATCGGAGGAACCCATTTGTACTCCAAGCAACCTAATATGGCTTTAGTACCCTTGAACCATATGGCTATCCAAAGAATTGCTGAAGTTGGTAGCTCCTCCGATATACCAATCCATTCAAAAGTGGTGATATTGTCATTAATTTTGATCTTACGAGCATAACTTTCTATTATATCGATGTTTGATTAATTCTTGGTGAAATCATTCCCTAGGCAACCAAGGTAACTAGCAAACCATAACATCAAAAGTGTGGGAGCTGCCTATAGTACTATGTGTTAACGTTCCTTGATGTGAGTAAGGGATCTGAGTTGCTCGGCCAGTAGTACAGGTATGTAGGACTTGCCATCAAGAAATTGAGAACCAATTCGGTTACCCAATAATGAACACTGAAATGTCCTTGAGGGAACAATACGGTCCTAAAAACAGTTGCTATATAAGCATTGACCTATGTTGTTGCCACATTTGAAATCCTCCATAAATAAGCTAACGGTTTTTGTTGTATGTTATTGGGGTAGCAAACCAATCAATTAGTGAAGAGACTTTCAAGAATCGCCCCCTGGATGGATTCGTTGTAACAGTAAGTTTGACTTTTCGAACCCCTATTAACTTGCTGAAAATTGAGGCTGGGTGGGTTCTGATATCGGGAACAAAAATCCCTTCTTCAAGAGGGGTAGTTTACAAGAGTTAGGCATATTCTTCTAGTGTAGGGGCCAGCATGTTGGTATTGAGTTCAAAGGCATAAATATCTAGATTCCAAAAATGAACCAAGGTCCGAAGTAATTTCCAATTTAATCGGACTTTTAGTAAGGACATGATTGGGCCAATTTTCTTGATAATGAAGTCCTGGTGTTGCTGACTAAAATTGTTGAACCATTTTTCTAGGATGATAACAGGTAATGAGTATGCATTCAAGGAGTATCACAGGGACTCGAGCCGGTTGGGAACTGCTGCCTTGACTTTCCATGACTAGAAAAAAGAAAACCAAAATTACAACTATTTTCTAAAATACAAACTAAATTTTACAACTTACAACACACAAACAGACCAATTACTAACATTTTTTTCTTTTGAAAATCGTATCATTACAAAATGTCTGATTTTTTTTATATATTTTTTAAAACACAAAATAAAGACAGATATAAATAAATTGCATGGACAAAGTGGGTTATAGGGGCACCTCGCTCTTATAGGCTTCATTCCTAATCAGAATGGGTCATAGTCTATATCGAAACAAGGCTGGAGGAGCTTGATCACCATTGGGTAGTGATAAGATCACATAAGCCCATAGGCTACACAATGGCCCTCTGACTTAGTTTCTAATGGGCCCGGGTTCTGCCTATCTAAACAGATATATATAAATTAAAAAGTATCTCCCTAAATAAATCTGTCTTAAAAAATTCCCTGCAAAACAAACCTAATACTAACAAAGAGGTTAGAAATATTTACAAAATATGCAATATTTACAAAGATAAAGGCTCATATTGACAGGATTTTAACATTTCTTAAGCCCATTAAGCCTAGACGAGCCTATCAATATGAGCCTTTATGCAATATATTTACAAAGATGGGTTGCTAAATAATAAATCTCTACCGTCACAAGCATGCATCAAATTCAACACATATGATAAAAAAATGTAATAATCACAAAATTATTATACATTTTTATAATTTTTTTTATGGTTTATATATCATTATATACATATATAGATCTAAATTTATCTATTATTTATTATTATTATTTTATTTTTTCAAAAAATGTTAAAGTTATATCCTAAATTTTATTATATAAAATATCCTAAGGCTTTCCTTTTTTTATTTTTCTATTTTCTATTCATTTTTTTATTTTGCTATTATTTTCTATTTTTTTGTATGCATTATAAAAAAAAAACAACAACAACAATAATAATAATAACAACACTAACTAATTAAATAAATAATATATATATATATATATATAAATAATAAACCTGGCTTTGTTGAAGGCTACTAATTTGATCCTGGTGGTGGCGGTTGGAGAGATGGCGGCAGGAGTTGGTAGCGGTGGTTTGGAGTGGCAGTGGCTGGTTGGTGGCAGCTCGAGCTGGCGGCGGTTTGGACGGCCGGTCGTGGTGGTGAGGATGGTTGGATTCGGTGGTTGGGACGAATGGGTTTAAGTAGCGGAGGAGTTAAGTGGTGGTGAGGATGGCTGGGTTCAATGGTTGGGACGACTGGGTTTGAGTAGCGGAGGAGTTAAGTGGTGGTGTTGGGGCGGCTAAGTTTGAGTGGCAGAGGAGAGATTGGAGAGATATGAGTTTTTTCTTTCTTCTTTTTTTGAATTTCTTCATGCTTCCATTGTTTTCGAAATCTAAGCATTGGTTCATTTTATAAAGAGAGATGAAGAGATATAGGGAGGAGAAGAGACGGATTGCGGCCATTAATGGTCGTTATGAAGCTCAAAGGGTCGGGGGTGGTTATGAATTCGAAGGATCGGGGGTTACGAATTTGAAATAAATTTACTTTAAAAACATATTGATGGTTAGATTTAAGATGAATATGCGCTTTTTGATCTTCTCAGCAGAAAAAGGAGCTTGAAACAAACTCGAATGGACCTCATTCGAGCTCCAAACTAGCAAAAATGGCGGACGAGGAACAGGGGAAGCATGTGCGCGTCTTCCCAAGCACGTGAGGATTCGGTTGGCGCGTGCAACAATTTAAACCTTCTTGACTTCAGCCTAGATCGAACCTCAGCCTCTCTTATGACATTCCCACACCTCAACTAACCATGCTGATTTTTTTCCTCATTAATTAGTCCATTTCAAATATATTTAACCCATCCAAACTAGGCTTAATATATTTCTAATGAAAACGAGCCAAATTTGATGCGGGTTTGGGATCCAAATTAATTTTCAAATGCAGCCTAAAATATGACAATCCCAAAATTTTTTTTAATTTTTATTTATTATTATTTATTTATTTTAAAAATTCTACAAAGCTTATTTACTAAAAATATGGGGTTTCTTTAGATTTCTTAATTTTCAAATTTTTATATTCTTTTTCAATTTTGCACTTTTTGTTGATTTTTAATTTAGCTAATTTCTCTTTTTTTTCATTTTATTAGATTTTTAAATAATTTTCAATTCTTATTGTATTTTCTATCTTTTTTTTTTTATGATTTTTGAATTTTTATTATTTTTTAAAAAGGGAGCAAAAATGGGGTGTTGACAATGACAAATTACCTCTTAGCACATGTCATCCTCTTCTTCCCCCCGCCATCGTTGTCCTCCTTCGAATCTCTCTCATACCCCCTTTACTTCTCTCTCTAAAACCAAGCACAACTACTACTCTCTCACTCTATAAATTTACAAGATTTTTGTAATAATCTGTACAAAATCAGCCAAACACAACCCACCAACTTGATGAGTCCACCAACTCATGCATTGGAGCTCTGTCACGCCCCGAAGGGTACCCTAAACGTGGCAGTCCGCCATACACAATATTAAAGCCTAAGAATGACCACCCAAGTCACGTGAAGGCTTTCACACTATGTACAAGGCGTCTAACACATAAAGGAGACACATCGGAATGATACATTTTATGTTGATATAACTTAAGTAACAATGTAAAGGAATTTCAATTCACTATACTCCAGAAACAAATCATTATACTTCATATACAAATCGCTATACTTCAAATACAAATCATTCAACTTCAATTACATTCATCCACAAACTTCCTTAGATGAACTATTACAAGGCAAATCATAAAACTAGTAGATAGCTTCAAACATTCTTATTCTTTGCTGAACTCCCGAAGTCATGTTCGGCTCCAACCATCTCGGTCCCCACTTTGCATTCTTGCGATAACCTGTTCATTTAAACAACTATTGGGGTATAAGCTACACTAGCTTAGTGAGAATTCCCTTAATTCTGTACCATAACAAACAAGTTATAATCAGTCATATGCTATGCATGAACAAACACGTGAGCAAGCAATTATGCATGGGTATCCGGAACCCACACATAGAACGGATTTACGCCCTCCGTATCTTGAGTTAGGTATGGTATTGAATCTACGTGACCGCATCTAGTCCCCAAGCCCTCGGCTCTTAGCACTCCACTCGGCTAGGCTCATCCAGGAATGCATTCACATGCGCCTTAGTACTCCTGAATGAGCTCTGGCACCAGGCTCGTTATCCAAACGAGGCATCGACGGACCATACTGATCGACCTGCGTAGGAGTAGCATGCTACCAATGCAATATGTCTGATGAGATGCATGACCACTTCAATTTTTGCTTAGGTCAAAATATTTATACATTCTTTAGAGTGACCAGCCAATATCATCCACATAATAGAAATAATATGAACAATGCAGTTACCTAATCAAATCGTGGTTTCAATATGCTTTAGTATTCTTTGGCATACATTCATCACAGCCTCATCATATATCCCATCCCCATTCATATCAATTTTTATCTTGTTTCTATAATTCTAATGCAACTAACTGCAAGCACAATGAAGGTAACAAAACAAGGAGAAAACTCACTTAGCCATTGGATCACCGGTCTTCTAGTAATAATAATTTGGTGGCAGGGAATAGTCGATTTCGGGATCATCTAAAAAGGAAGAAATACTCTAATAATTATTTCAACTCAAACTAATCCAAACGATTTTATACGAACTATCAAATTCGTAATTCTCGTCCTAAGCGGAAATTCCAACTTAAAATGGCCATAAGTTGGTCATTTTAACTCGGAATCTCTCAAATTACATATCGATTTCTATCTATTTCGAAAGATCTATATATTTCTAATATTATGTTTAAGTTTTGAAAACTTTAAAGCTTTGAAAAGGTCAGATCAGATTAGGGCAGTAATAATTTTAATTTCCGAAAAATAGTTTTGTAAATGCTTGAAATGTTTCTACTTGTCAATTCAATTATACATGCAATATGAATGATTTCCTAACATAAATGACATGAGATGAGCTTAATGTATGCATGATCTTAATGATTTTTGCTAAAAGAAAGTTTTACAACTTTTTCCTTTGTAAGACCATAATAACAACTACTTATGAAAAGTCTAGTTTTCTAACTTTGATCATTTCCATTTGTCTTGGATTTATTACTTAAGAAAATATAATTATCTTTGTCAAAATTGAGTCTTCATCATATATATTACTTATGACCTTCATTTATTCATAGAAATTTCTATTTTATACTTTGTAAACATGTTTTCAAGTAGAGTTGATTTCGAAATCCGAATTTTATAGAAATTTGTTTTTGAGTGATTCCTTCAAGTAAAATCATTTGATATTTAGAAAATTAGGGCTCAATCATACATAACCACTAAGGACTTCATTCTTACACAAATTTGCATTTTACACTTTGCAAATATGTTTCCAATATGTTTTACTCAAAAATCCGAATTTTAGAAAATCCACTTTTTGAATGATTCTTTTGGGAAAAACTTGTTTAATGCATTAAAATTTAAGATTTATGGTACCTATTACTTAAGGACTTCATTTAACACATAAAACTTGCAATTTGAGTCAAATACTAAGTGATTACATATGCATCATCTCAAATTACGGATTTGACAATTTGATCACTAACTCAAAATTTTCCATTTTAATTCCATTACTTGTTTTACACATTACTTATGCCTAAACCCATTTTAACTTGTAAAAATCATTCCTTAAAGATACCTATTACCTATACCCTTCATTTTTCACATAAAACATGAGTTTTGGAGTTGATAAATAGGGTTTTAAAAATTGGTTTTGATTGGGATCCGAATTTACAAAATTCATTTTTGGACATATCTTTTGATAAAATCTATCTAAACTTATGAAAATCAATTCCTTACATATTCTATCCTAAGAGCCCTTCATTTCTTGAATAAAAACTTTATTTTTGAGTTGGAAAACATGTTTTTAAACTAGGCCTTGGCCAAAATCCGAGAATAGAACCTTGTTTTGAAAATTAATCTTTGAAAATCATCTTTGAACCATATAAAATGAAGTCTTGATGCTATATATATATTAAGCCTTCATTTTCTTAAGTAAAAATTACATTTTGACACTTGGAAAGTGGTTTTAAATGAGGGTTTTACCAAAATACGAATTTCACAATTTTTGTCTAAGTTCAAATCTAAGATCTACACATAATATGAAGATACACCTAAATGAAACCCATGAAAATAAACTTTAAACTCGTAGATCTAAACTTTGCTCATCAAAATCTTTCATTTATGTTATCTATACCCTAAGCCCTTCATTTTAAATGAAAAATACATTTTGAAGTTGAAAAACAACTTTTCTAAATATGGTTCCATTTTCATCCAATTTTCAAAAATGATTTTTGTTGAAAACAAAATAGATCTTGAGTTTTCTAAAACATTCCTACTATCATCATGCTACTACAAGTCATCCATGAACATAAAACAAAGTCTAATGCATTTTATGAACTCAAAAGTCTAGATCTAGTTTTCTAAACTAGTTTTAAATGCATGAACACATGTGGATGATGGATCTATGTATAAATCATAAGAAATAACAAAAATAACAACTCAAATAACTAGATCTATGGCATAAACGAAAATCAAAGCAACAAAAATTTAGATCTACAAAATATATCAACTTTAAACAAGAAAATAATTATGATATAAGAAAATAATTATGATACAAGATAATAATAGTGGAGAAAAGGAGTGTTTCATTTTTGGCATCATCATCCTAAGCTTTTAAGCTTATGGAAGGTCATTTGATGCATGAAACCTTCATTACACTTTACCTATATCACCTATGGAGCTTTGGGAAGAAGATTGGCTTAGAAATCTTTAAAATATGTGTGGGAGCTCATGGAAAAGAAGGGGGCAGCTTGTTCATTGAAGAAACAAGAACAAGAAGAAAAAAAAGGAAAATGAGAGAGAAAAGACTAAGGAATGAAAGAGGGGAAGTGAGTAAATGAAGGAGAGAGAGAAAATGAGTGTTTTAATTGAATAAATGAGAGAAAAAAAATAAAACAAGGGCAGCCAAGAGGAAGCCATGCTGCACGTGAACTATAGAGAGAGAGAGAGAGAGAGAGAGAGAGAGAGAGAGAGAGAGATTTTGTTGAAATTTGACTTGAATTTGAATTGTGTAATAAATGTGTATGTGTAGCTTCTTTGAGAAGAGTGGAAATAATGGTCAAAATGGAGTGAATAAAGGACAATGGCAGCTATAAAGAAGGGGAAAAATCTGCCATGAAGTATGGAGTAATGTGTAGAAAGATTGCAGTGAAAAAGAAGTGATATGTGTAAAGTGTACTTGAAGGTATGGATTATAAAGTACTTTCTTAATAAAATAAAATAAAATTAGAAAAATTATTCCAAATATTTGTAGCAATTTTTCATAATTAAAATTAAATAATTATTTGAATTATTTTAGTATTTTAACAATTATGTTACCATATCAAAATACGCGAATATGAGCTATAAATAATATTTTTATAACCCGAAAAATTCTAAAAAAATAATTTTATGAAAATAAAAATATTTTAAAATATTTTTTGATTATTAAATTAATTATTTTTATTTAGTATCGGGTCTTAAACAGAATCTGATCCCGTAAAGGCTCGAAACAAACTAAATTTTAGAAAAATTAAATTTTCTATAACATATAAAATATTTATCTAAGAATATAAGGCTTTATAAGAATAATAAAATTTTGTAATGAAATAAAAATGAATAGTTCAAAAGACTAATCAATTACCGGTAATAATAGAAATACGATAAAAAGTTATAACTGTAACTTTTATAACCCGAAAAATTATATAACTGATATATTTAGAAATTTTATGAAATTACGAGTCTAAAGGTACTATTGATATATTTTTGATATCTCAAGCCCTACACGCTTTTCGAAGTCTGTATCCGAACGGTTCGAAATAGGTCAAAAATTTACCAATATATATTTTTAAACAAACTTATATTACTACGAGCTATTCTACATATTTAAACTACATCTCGGCCTCTAGGTTAAGGGCGCTAGATTGCCGGACTTAAGCTATTGTATTCCGGTTAGGGTTTCCGGGTGATTTATTTGGTTTAGGTCTTTACCACTTTGGAAACTGATAGTTTATGTTTATACAACATATTTAATTTGAAAAATTTATTTTACATTTTATTTTTGTAAGTATTTAATATATTTTAACGTTTTCGGAATTATTGAATTAGGTTTCATTTCCGAAAGTTAATCGTTATTTACTTTTTAATAATTTGATTTTGGGTTCTATATTACCCATTTTTATAAGTCGGGGTTACGTATAGAGTTTGTCGTACGTAGTGGTTTTGGAATTGAAGTATGTTGAATTCTTATTTTATTTTTAGGGATTCTTATTTTTCTCAAGCTTTGGAAATTTCTGGATTCGCTCGTGTTTTTGGACTAGTTGAAATTCGGTTTTAATTTAAGTGATTTTTTAGGTTTATTTTCGAAGTTCATCTTGAAATTATTTATTGAAATTTTCCGGGCTTACAAGCTCAAATTAGGAGTTAGAACTAATCCTAAATCCCATATTGAAGCTTTCAAACACAATCAACATCGTCTTCTCCGTCATTTCCAACATGCCAAATCTAATCAACTAAGCTTACCGAGTTAACTCGATGCTCATCGCCAACCAAAATCGACTGCACATTCACCAAGCCCAATTCGACTCTTCACTAACCAAGTCAACCTCTAACCACTGAGTTGCACTCTTTACCTCCACTGAGCTTGACATCAAACCACTCCCACTCATGTCTAGCATCCATAGTTTATGAAAAGTTTAACCTTTTTCCTCAACCTAGACTCGACCTTTCATCCACATCGTAGCCGCATAATAACAACTAATTCCTAAGAATATTATTGTCATGTTACTTGGTGGGAATCTTCGAGTTCGAATCATTGGTAGGTTTCGAGGGCAGTTGATGATATCGAGTAGTGTTCATACAATTGTGATTATGGATGGTAGAGGTATGTTTAAAGAAGCGAAGGGCGAAGAGAAAGAGAAAGGGAGAGATTTAAAGAAGAAGAAGAAGAAAAAGGAAGAGGAGGACACATGCCAATATGCTATTAGTCATTAAAGCTAGTTGTGCTAACGAAGGTAACATAGTTAGACAAGGCATTGTTTTTAGCCACAAAATGTTAATTCAAGTAGTAAATTAACTAATGAAAGTTTAGGTAGTTAATTGAATATTTAGGTAAAGTTTAGGTATTGTTCTTGACATTAACCCTAATTAAAAATATGTTCATTAAATAGAGATTTCCTAATTATGATGTATCATAAATTAGTTCAACTTGAATACACATACATGCTTATTAAGCAAGTTGGATTAGGGGTCAAGATTTTCAAAAATAAGCTCTAGGGCTAAAAGCGTAATCATTAGTTGTGGGTTTACGAATGCTCTTTCACACCATTAGTAGATAAGGTGAATTTGACCGACTTTAACCTTTTAGTCTAGCATCTAATTACTTGTGATTGAAGGAAAAAGGGTAAGCCCTAAGAGAAACACTTCTAGAATGAAATGGATATTCAAGAGGGTTTAGAGAATATGCTTGTGAAGTATTTGACTATCAAGACCATAGTACTAGAAGTTGCCCAAATAGGAGGGTAATAATAAACCAAACGATTCGTACTAGTAGAACAACTATTGAACCTATGCAAACTGTGCTTGTATGACTTATTTACATTGAGTAAATACTGTTTCTTTGTAATTACTATTGTTTGCTCTATCCAATACTATTACATCTTTGCTAGCAATGTGTTTTTTAACACTTGTTTGCAAAAGTGCCCAGTAATGAAGGACCCTAGGTATATTAAACCTAGAACCCAAAGATCGTTATTTGAAATCGAATCCCAAAGGATCGTCTTGAAACAAGTGATGAATTGGAACTAGACCTCAACCCAACCTATTGATTAAAACCTAAGTTATCAAGCCAATTTCCCCAAGTGTTTAGATCGAAGAAATCACAAAGGAGTTTGTTCGCAAAGAACAAAAGAGAGAGTGCTCTCAAAGATATAATTTCATTCAATAATAATAATGAATAATTGTGATACAAAGGTTTATATAGGCCTCACAAATGACCTAAGAGATGCAACAAATAAAGGAAAGTGCATAAATTTTAAAATGGGAAACATTAAAACCGACATAAATGAAAAACTAGCGAAACAAAATAAAGGCCGACAACCTTGAATTTAAGCCGGCTACTAAGGTCGGCGGCCTTAAATCAAGGCCGGCAATGTACAATAAAGAAGGCCGAGAGCCTTCAAGCTTCCTTCAACAATTCTCTTCCACTTTGCCTTGACTTTTCAATTGCATTTGTATCCCCACTCCTAAGTATAATAATGATTGGTTTATGAGATGTTTTGGAACTTTGATGAACATCTTCTTTCTCTTGAATCTCCATGACTAGACTGTGCAAGGCTTCTCTCATTCTTTTAGCTTTAGCTCGTGTCATTGGTCCTCCAATACCATGCAAGGGGTCATTGGACTTTGTCTCTTGAAGACTAGACGCTAGTTGATCACCATCATTCCCTCCTTTCTCAAAAGATTCGTCCTCGAATCACCTGCATCAAATAAAGAGAGATCAAAGACATTAAAGGTAGCGCTTACATTACCATAATGACTTGGCAAGTCGATCTTGTAAGCGTTGTCATTGATGCGCTCCAACACTTGAAACGGTCCATCTCCCCTAGAGTGCAACTTAGACTTTCTTTGAGCAGCAAGCCTCTCCTTTCTCAAATGCACCCATACCCAATCTCCCGGTTGGAAGACAATCTTCACACGACCCTTATTGGCCTGTCAAGCATAATGCTCATTTTTCTTCTCAATGTTAAGTCGAACCTGAGTATGCAATTCCCTAACAAACTCTGCCTTTTTCTTTCCATCAAGATCAACAAATTCGTTATCAGGCAAAGGCAAAATATCCAATGGAGTCAAAGGGTTAAAGCTATACACAACCTCAAATGGACAATAACATGTGGTAGAATGCATAGTCCTATTATATGCAAATTCTACATGTGGCAAACAATTCTTCCATTGTCTCAAACTCTCCACATCACCATTGTCCATAATGATCATAGCCCTTTGATTTGGACATTGAGATGCAATATGTCGAAATCCCTTACACCTGAAACATTGAATATCACGAGTTCTACCAGAAGGTTTAGTGTCGTTTTACCTTTTGAGAAAGCAACTGGACTCTTGGTTTTCACATCTTCCTTTGGTTTCGACTCTGTAGTGTTCTTCTTCCAATTTAACTCCCATAAAGAATTAGAAGTCACACCAGATTTTGAAGTCCCTCAAGACTTCAATTGCTTCTCTATCTTGACCGCCTTATGCAATAACTCCTCAATATCTACATAATATTGTAGATCTACTACATCAGCGATCTCTCAGTTCAACCCATTGATGAACCTAGCCATAGTAGCCTCATCATCCTCCTCCACCTTAGCTCGAATCATAGCTATCTCCATATCCTTATAGTAGTCCTCTACACTCCTAGACCCTTGTGTTAATTCCTGTAACTTCCTATGCAAATCCTTATAATAGTGACTAGGGATAAATCTCTTCTGCATTACCGACTTCATCTCATCCCATATACTAATAGCCTTTTACCATACCCTTCGCCTATTACCCACCAATTGATCCCACCATACACCAGCATAATCAAAAAACTCGACTACTGCCAGTTTAATCTTTTTTTCCTCCGAGTAGTTATGGTAATTAAATATGTGTTCAACCTTTCTCTCCCACTCCAGTATAGTTCAGGATCATTCTTACCTTGAAAAGATGGTATTTTCATCTTAATGCTTCTTAAATTACTATCTTGCTTCTGGGCAGTCCCTCTTCTCCCAATGAAATTATCATTCCCAAAGTCAGACTCCTCCTTGTCTTCTACCACAGAAGATTGATTCCTATGGGTTTTAGATTTGCTGGCTGACGTGATGTCATCTATCCTTAAGTTCAAAGCCCTAAATTGCTCTTGCACCGCTTTCGCAAACAATTTCATATCAAACTTCGCTAGCTTGTTGTCACTACTCATAATTTCCAAACCTGTAAAAGAGATGAATACTAAAGAAAGAAAATATTTGATTAGTCCTCACATACTCCCTTACGTGTTTAGACTCCATTATGTGTTTGCACTCCAGAGATAATTACACTCACTCTCGTGTTCTCGCTCCATAAAGGTATCCCTCTCAACTCACTCTTGCAGGTTCTTTGTTTAGAACTCGCTCAATGATTTCCTCGACATAATTCACCAAGGCAAATTCAACTTAACAACCACAATTCCAAATCAACACACATGAAATAATAACAAAGGATTGGAAAGGATAGAAACAAGACACAATGATTATGATAGATCAAGAACAAGCACTCAACAAATAAACAATGAGTCATAAACCTGAATTCGATGGTGATTTTGATATCTTGTTTCAATAACAACAATCTTTCTTTTTTTTTTTTTTTGACAACTCAAACTTAGATAGCAAAAATCAAACCCTGGACAACAAATCAAAATCCCTCTTTTTTTTTTCTTTTTTTTTTTTCATACGACTTTTTTTTCTCTAAATCCAAATCGAAACCTAAAAAACAATTTTTTTTTTAATCAACACACTAATCTAAAAAGCAAGAATGATTCAAACGAAAAGAAATGACAAAGATAAAGGATAGGATTACTTGATTTCAAGAAGCCAAAGCTTTGATACCAAATGATGAAGAACTCTAGGTATATTAAACCTAGAACCCAGCGATCGTTATTTGAAATCAAATCCGAAAGGATCGTCTTGAAATAAGTGATGAATTGGAACTAGATCTCAACCCAACCTAAGTTATCAAGCCGATTTTCCCAAGCATCTAGATTGAAGAAATCGCAAAAGAGTTTGCTCACAAAGAACAAAAGAGAGTGCTCTCAAAGATATAATTTCATTCAATAATAATAATGAATAATTGTGATACAAAGGTTTATATAGGCCTTACAAATGACCTAGGAGACGCAATAAATAAAGGAAAGTGCATAACTTTTAAAATAGGAAACATTAAAACCGACATAAATGAAAAACTAATGAAACAAAATAAAGGTCGATTGCCTTGAATTTAGGTCTACCACCAAGGCTGGCGGCCTTAAATCAAGGCTGGCAATGTATAATAAAGAAGGCCAGTAGCCTTCAAGCTTCCCTCAACAATTCTCTTCCACTTTGCCTTGACTTTTCAATTGCATTTATATCCCTAATCCTAAGTATAATAATGATTGGTTTAGGAGATGTTTTGGAACTTTGATAAACATCTTCTTTCTCTTGAATCTCCATGACTAGACCGTGCAAGGCTTCTCTCATTCGTTTAGCTTTAGCTCGTGTCATTGGTCCTCCAATACAATGCAATGGGTCATTAGACTTTGTCTCTTGAAGACTCGATGCTAGTTGATCCCCATCACTCAAGACCATCAAATAGCTTCGTCCCTTGAGGACAAGTGGTACACAGGTCACAGTTAGTATGGGATAGCCAAGTAGAGTATCATTGGTACATCTAATATTTATTTCTAAGTTTCTAATCATATCATAATATGATCTTAAAATGTAAGAGAAATTGTATCACCACAAAATTAGGTTGAAGTGTCAAAAGGGATGACGGGTTTTGAGTTAAATGGACAACTTGTTACATTCTTGTACAAACATAACATTTATATAACATGTTGAAAGAAAAAAACCTAAGCGTAGCTAGGCTTATTTACATGCATGTGTGGAAGCGGAAGCTACACGGAGGGCTTTTAAATCGATTTTAACCTCACTTAACCAACCATTATCTCTTTTATCTTTTTATGCCCAATTCAATAATAATAATAAAGAGATTATGGAAGGAGAAGATTACACCAGATTTAACGTGAAGTTTAGCTCGCCCTTAGTCTCCACGGTCCACAAATGCCTCACTCAAGAAAGACTTTATGTATTTCATTTACAAACAATTGCCTCACAAAGAGGACTTCATAAGTACCTCAATAAGAGGACTTTACCAATGCCTATACACATGTAGGACTTCACATTGCCTCACACGCGAGGATTTCACTCAATGCCTCAACATATGAGGACTTCACCTATTGCCTTAAATAAGAGATGACTTCACTAAAACATTCACAAACAAATGTGTGAATAGTATCTTACAATATTAGCTCACTCATCTCACTATGGCTCTATTCGCTTAACAAATACAAATAGAAATACAAATCAATAGATTATTTTCTCATAATCTCTACCAATTTAAGCTCAACTCCCTTACATAAAAACACTATAAACACTCTATTTATAGACACTTTAAAAATATAGCTTTTCACCCTTGAAATAACCTCTAACGGTTGAATTTAAAAGTCTATAATGGTTATTTTTTAAATTGTCGCACCCTAAACCTGTCATACCTTAAACTTGTTGCGCCTCGAGTTCCCCCTGAATCAAGTTTATGCTATTTCGATTTTATCGCGCCTTGCATTCAAACTTATCGAGCCCTCGATTTACCCCTCAATTAGGCCACCACCAAGGTTGAGGCATGTTAATTTGTTCCTACACAATATACAGAGAACAACACACATATAAACATAAACACATATATGCATATTAAAGATTAAACATAACAAAAACAAGTTTTGCTTACTAATGTAGCTTAACTAAGTTGTAGAGCATTTGTGCAATTGATTTTCTCATCAAAACAAGATTGTAACCTCAACATGGGTAAAAATCTCCCTCTTTTTGATGAAAACAATTATTACACAACATTTTTCCCCCTTAACTTAGCACTTTTCCTCAATTAATATTCGGGTAAAAGCTCACTTGTAAAAGATGTAATGCTTAATTAAAGGTTCTCAAGTTACATGTAATAAACAACTTATTAAATGTAACCTAACTCTTTTAGTTAATCATTCGAGTAAAAGCTCATTTGTAAAGATATGATGTTCAACTAAAATACTTAAGTTATACTTAATAAATAACTCATTTTTAGCACACAAAAACACATAAGCCTAGCATTTTTTTTAAGAAAACCACATAAACTTTTCTCTAAGATGCAATTAAGCATTAATCTTAGAGACCAGCTCTGATTTTAAGCTTACTTAACCAAACATTATCTCTTTTATCCTTTTACGCCCAATTCAACAATGATAATAAAGAGATAAGGGAAGAAGAATATTACAGTAGATTTAACGTAGAGTTGGCCCCGTCCTCTAGTCTTCGCGATCCACAAATGCCTCACTTAAGGAGGACTTCACGCATTTCATTCACAAACAATTGCCTCACAAAGAGGACTTCACAAATGCCTCAACAAGAGGACTTCACCAATGCCTCCATACATATAGGACTTCACATTGCCTCACACACGAGGACTTCACTCAGTATCTCAACACATGAGGACTTCAGCTATTGCCTCAAACAAGAGACAGCTTTACTAAAACACTCACAAATAAATATGTGAATAGTATCTTATAATATTAGCTCACTAATCTCACTATGACACTATTCACTTAATAAATATAAATACAATACAAATTAAGAGAGTATTCTCACATAATCTCTACCAGTTTAAGCTCTACTCTCTTGCATAAAAACACTTTAAATACTCTATTTATAGACACTTTAAAAATACAATTATCCACCCTTAAAAGAACCTCGACAGTCGAATTTAAAAGTCCATAACGACTATTTTTTAAATTGTCGCACCTTAAACCTATCGCGTCTTAAACTTGTCGTGTCTTGAGTTACCCTTTGATCAAGTCTGTGCTATTTTAATTTCATCATGCCTTGGATTTAAACTTATTGAGCCCTCAATTTACCCTTCGATTAGGCCATGACCAAGCCTGTGGCATGTTAATTTGTCCTTACATAATCTATAGAGAATAACACACAAACACATATATACACATTAAAGCTTAAACATATTAAAACCAAGTTTTACTTATTAAATGTAGCTTATTTTCTCATCACAATAAGATTATAACATCCACACGGTGCAACATAACTTGATTGGAATATAGTGATTGCATTAGTTGAGAAGTGGTGCCTTAAGGCGCATAATTTTCACTTCGCGATTAGATAGGTGACTATCAATTTACAAGACATATTGATTTTGACTATTTACCCTATCAATGGTCATGCGTGATCGATAACACTCATGTTTAGTGGGGAAAAAAATGTTCCAACAACTACTGGGAAAGAGACTTATGTCATGTAAGCTTTTAGGTGGTTGCTTGAAGATATTATGGCTAAATGCACATTTCAACGCCCTGAGGATGATGCAACGGATAAGACCATCTAATAGCATGCCAAAGCCTACGTCTTACATCTTATATGGGGGGTTTTGCTTGTAGTAAAATCCTAGAATTTAGTTCATTTCAAGTATCTCTCATTGTTGTAGAACTTTTATTTAGTTAACTTGTACACGTGAAGAGTGGCATGCCTAACCTACCTCTATCACTAACTATATCTTGCATCCTACATCAACACTTCAAACAAATCAGGGTGCTTGGTTGTGCTTCATGTTTGGGTGGGAGCACTTCCCACACATTGCCCCCTTACATAGGTAAATCACTACTACTATCTTGCATCCTACATCAACACTTCAAACAAATCAGGGTGCTTGGTTGTGCTTCATGTTTGGGTGGGAGCACTTCCCACACATTGCCCCCTTACATAGGTAAATCACTACTGTGGAGCAGATTTAATGTGACTGAGCATCCGATACACGTCTTAATATAATACTGCAATGCCTTCAATTGTTATGTTCTTGAGAATATATAGGTTCTCAGTTTAAGATACTTTTTTGTTGTTTGTCTTGTTTAGTTGTATATTTGCTCACTTCTTGAATTAATAGGTCGTTTAAGAACTATATATACATGATATGGACGACCTGCCGGCATATAATTGAGCAAGTAGCAACATATGTTGTGCCCATGTGCCTCTTATCTATTTCCATGTTGTAGAGCATTACTGTCTAGATCATGTGCTTTAACACTTTGATGAGTTACAAGGCATTACCGTCCTTGTGCTAGATATGAGAGATTTGCATGAGTATGAGCTACACAAGTGTTGAGTCAAATTGAGCAATTGAGCATGCCAACTAGATAGTTGGATGGGATGCTTGGCTAGACCGCGTAATAGAGTTGCTAGATATTCATGATGGGGCTACGACGTCTTCTGACTACATACCATGGTATCAAAGGGATGACCTAATGGTTTAATAGTTGTATGGATGCTATGCTAAGTTAAGTCCAATGTGGTATTATAAAGTTATTTTTCTACTATTTTTACATTACATTCTAATCTCGTTATTTGTGGTTTATTACAAGCTAACTTCATTTACCAATTGCCTTATATGTCACATGTTGATATTTTATCTAAGTCAGTAGTGGTTACCAGGATGGTGAAATAGTTTAAGTACATCACCTTTCAAGACTTAACACCATCATTTACCCATTCTAATGATGATAGTGGTGATAATGCTCTATTGATTTAAGTGACATAGGCAAGTGATTGTAGGCCACAAAGACAAGGCCAAGGCCTAGTTAGGGGGTAAAGGCAAGAGTAAGGCTGTGACCATGTAGTAGGAGACATCAGAGATGGGCCAATACCTACATTGGTTTAAATAGGAAGGTTGTGTCCGTTAGCCTCACATTCAACTTCTTTATAGACACTCTTACTTGAAAAGCTCTACAACAGCTATTTGGACTCCTCCAACTCCATGCAAGAGGTGGGTGGTAGCACTGCCAAATGATATTGGTGAGGGACTTACCCAGGTAGAGTTAGATTCTAACCTCATGTACCAGAGCTCTCACTATAGCTTATCAGGTGAAGCTTAGGATGATACACATATTATTAAATTAGATACAAAATCCATGGATCATGATTAGCCTTATCCATAGCTAAATGAGATATAAACATTCACTTAAAGGAAGAAGGGGAGAAGGCAAAGACGATAAATTATTGATTTTCAGATCTCTCTTCCATTGATCGATTTTATGTATAGCTTTGTAGATGTTTCTTTTTCTTTTTCGTACTTGGGCACGTTGAATGTTATTAGTATAACATTTATTATATTGTTCTTTTGGATTTACTTGTTTTATTACTAAAAGGTGGCTAATTAGGGAAAGGGGAACTATATTATAAAGTCGTTCATATAATAGAGACTGGATGGAGTAGCTGAAATTGGTGTTTATTGTCGATGTTGTATGTTTTGTTTTTAATCTTGTTTTGGCAAATGCTTATAAAGATATTGAAATTGAGGATAATAAACAAATGCAGCAACAACTACAAAATATTGCATGTTAACCTCATCTCTTCAGGTTTGCCTTAAAAACATTGAACTCATCTCTTTAAGGGATTGGGTAAAACCTCTGCAAGAGAAGAGTTCAATATGACTGAACTGACTTTATCTTTTTAAGAAACAAATTTAGATGATATTTACTAAGCTTGTCTCTTGAAATGACCAAGTTATGTCATATTAAACTTGTCTTTTCAGGAGCTACTTATAAATTGCCTAAAATTGAAATTATTTTTGTTTGGTTGACATTAGTTTTTATATAATCATAATTTTACATTAGAAAAAGGAACTAGTTCTTGAAAGGTCATAGATTAAATTTTTATTCAAGAAAAATCAAAATCTTCCATCATAATACATTCAAGGATAACGAGAAAAAATATGTTAATACAAATAAAAAAAAATTATTAGATGAGAGTAAGTTAAAAATAGATAAGTTAAACTTGCTCTATTAAGAGGCAAGTTTGAATTATAATGAACTTATCTTTTTATAGGATTAAGGATTAAAATGGCAATTTTTTTGAAAAAAATTTCACAAATCCCGCCATATAAAAAAAAATTCTCCAAAATAGACAACTTAAATTCATCTCTTGTAGAGATGAGGTTGTAATTGACCAACCTCTTCTCTTGAAGAGATGATGTCGTTGTAAATACAATAACATCGTCTCTTGAAGAGACAATGACAGAATGGACCTCGTCTTTTGAAGAGAGGAGGTTAGCTACTTATGCTTTCGTCTTTCCAAGAGACGAGACCAACTTTCTTAATTCTAGATTTATTTTTATCCTGGTGGTATTTTTGTAATTTTTTAAAAAAATTATATATCAATTTCCTTTTCCTCTTTTTATAATGCAAGTCCAAGACAACTCTAATTAATTCGTCTTTTAATATAACCTAAACTCGTGTTTTTAAGATACCAATTTTCTCTTTTTGAATTGATGGCATTTTTGTAATTTTTTATAAACTTTCCCCCTTTAGTCCATAGACACAAATTTGAGAATCAGTATATTCCGACTCCTTGCCAACATCCCGAGATTTTCTTCTCTCTCTCTTTTTCCCTAAAAAACTTAAGACAACATTTCCAGCTTCATCCCTGTCTGGCAATTCTTAAGTAAATGGAAATTAAAAAAAAAGGGAATATGGAAATAAAAAAGTAAATTAAAGAAAAAAGATTCAATTTTTAATAATTTAGATATAAAGAGAAGAAATAGAAAAAAATAAATAAAAACTCATTAGGTTTTAACTGTATTACTTAAGAAATTATAAGAATAATAACATATTTTATAAGAGTATTTTTATATTCATACACAATTTCCTTACTTTCCACCCAAATTTAAAAAAAGAATAAAACTCTACTTTTTATTAATTTCCACACTTTTATTCTCATTTCTACAACTCATTAAAGGGAAAAGGAAAAAAAATATTAATATTTTTAAAAATAATTACGAAAATGCCACTGGGATGAAATTAATCCCAAAAATAGGCAACACGGCCTCGTCTCATGAAGAGACGAGGTCAGGCAAGGAGTGGCCTCGTCTCTTGAAGAGACGAGGTCAAGCCAAGGAGTGGCCTCGTCTCTTCAAGTGACGAGGTCAAGCCAAGGAGTGGCCTCGTCTCTTCAAGTGACGAGGTCAAGCCAAGGAGTGGCCTCGTCTCTTCAAGTGACGAGGTCAAGCCAAGGAGTGGCCAGCCAAATCCTATTATATTTCTTGAAAAAGCAAAAATTTACATCAAAAACCTATAAAAACCTGTCAAATACAAATATAAACAGCCATAGAAGCCATTAACCATCCTCCATCATGGCAAAAAAACTAACAAACTACAGTGTTTCCAAGCCCAATCGAAACTCACATTCCCGATGCCAATCATACACAGTGCAATGAAAATATAAGTATTCGTAGAGTCTTAATACATAATAGCCCAACAATAACTACTTATGACTTAATTTTTTCCAAAGCAAATATTATACATATACATCTCTATACAACATACGACAAGCAATGTCTTAATTATGGTATTAAACTAAGATTGTATTAATCTAATTACCATTGATACAAGTTGATGACTTATTAAATAACATGTCAGCATCATCACATTTTCATATATCTAAGTATGAATGACGCATTTTAGTATTTATTTCATTTAAATCTTATTATATAGAATATCTATTCTTATGTATACTTCGGTTTATTAATTATGATATTAAACTAAGATTGTAATTGAAAATTCCATTATGTCTACTTCATTTCTCCTTTATTATTTTTAAGCAAACGCGCCATAATAGTAAAGTAGCAACATACAGTCGATGTACGAATCATGCTATAAAATTATTCTAACAACACATGCAATCTTAATTCAACAATGCAGCATGAATGAATAAAAAAAAATACGAAAACACGCGAAAATCCAACTTCAAAGTTCGCCGTTCGCCGTCGGTGGTCTTGCTTCAAATCTCCTCTTTTTGACTCTCCTACCCAACCAAACGCTACACAATCAACTTTGGATAACTCGGGGATGAGAGATTACACTCGATTTGTGGATTTGGTGCGTCAAAAATCGATGGGAATTCGCGATTTGGGAATTTGGGATTTAGGGTTTGGCTGCGGGAATGAAATGGGGGAAATGAGAAAGAAGAGACGCGCGCAGGAATTTTAAGTCGATGACCTCTCTTCAAGAGACGAGGTCAGTCACTAATGGCCTCGTCTCTTAAAGAGACGAGGTCATGTGCGGTGCAGCCTCGTCTCTTCAAGAGACGAGGTCACTATATATTAAGGCCTCGTCTCTTGAAGAGACGAGGTTAGGCACTTATGACCTCGTCTCTTCAAGAGACGAGACCGTGTTGCTTATTTCTGGGATTAATTTCATCCCAGTGACATTTTCATAATTATTTTTGAAAATATTAATATTTTTTTCTTTTCCCTCATTAAACTTGAAAGTTGAAATATATGTTTGTCATTTATTTCTTTCCCTTTCATTAGAGTTCAATGTTTTATGCAAATCCAAACAGCGTGCAAATCTCGGCCCTCCTTGATATCAACATCCTACTCCTTCCATAAAACTCAGACAAACCTCCTGTCTCTAGCTCTCTCTCTCTCTCTCTCTCTCTGTGGGGTGGTGCAAATCTCTAGATTTGGACATAATATCCTTTTCTTCTTCACTGTAAAATTCAATTCAAACTCCTCGTGGATCAAACAGTAGCGGGCAAATACTACTTCTCCAATTCGAGCTTTTGAATTTTCCAAAAAACAGCTCGTTCCGCGAGATGATCATCATCAAAAAATGGCGATCAGATCAAGGATAAAATGGATTGCGTTGTTCGTCCTCTTCCTTTCCTCAGTTTCTATCATTTATCATCTCTCCATCGCCAAATCGAGTGTCGATTTGGTCCCTTACACTGCCATCGATCTTATACGCCAAGACTTTGCATCAATATCCGGAGCGCAAGTAAGTTTCTTTAATTTTCTTACACTTTATCTTCGCTATGTTATCATAAATCGACCTTTAATTGCGTTTTGGTTCTTGAAATCTCGCTGTAGAATGTCAGGAATGAGAGACTCTGGGGACAAGTCAAGGCTCTTGAGTCTTTACAGCCTTATGCCAATCCAAGGGGCAGTTATTCTTGTAAGATTGATCTCTTGTTCCGAGTATATTAATATGGTTTCTATTATTACATCATACAAGTTCGTTGCTAGTTGCTACGATATCAGCTGAGTTTGTTTCAAGTAGTTGATATGGTTTCCATCACCTATTGCACTTAGTAAATATGGGATGTGGGTTTACTATCTGTGTTTCATTTCAATTGTTCTGTTGAAGTTGAAATAGGGTAATATGCTTTTTATAATAAAGTTGTGCTGGTTTATTCCAATCGTATTTGGAGATGCAAGCACACTGTCTTTAATCTGTGGAAAATTGAGATACGATGTATTGTATTATCACTTCATAGGGATCTCATGCAAGCATGGTCAAGAATTGTAATTGCACAGAAACATTGATTTTCTTGGTGATAATGTATATTGCCTTTTGACTAGTTTGTTCTTAAAATGATGATGCTTCCTCTCAGAATATGCTGCTCTTAGAAGTAATTGATTTAAATGATTCGGTTGTAGTGTTTAATATAAAAAGAGGACAAAGGAGAGTGAAGACCATATAAGCCATGAAGAGAACCGATAAGAAATGTTTAAATATTGAAGAAGATATGGTTCATGATAGAGTGAAAATCCTTATAGCTAAAACCACACTGTGGGAATAAGGCTTGAGTGGTGTTGTTGTATTTATATGTATTGTTTGAGTGACAATGTTTTGAAGGTTATGTTGGTTGAAGCTTTAGAGATTTTTCTTTGTTTGAATAAGATAACACTGCCTTGTCAAAATGGGCCATCAAGTACTGCTACCCCCCCAAACCCCCACCCATGCCAAAAAAAAAAAAAAAAAAAGTATGTATATGTGTATATATATATATAGATATATATAAAGATCCACCTTTCTTCCTTATGTTCAGCTAGTTTTGCTACTTTTGCATTGTGATTGAGAAGTTGAATAAGGGCATGAGGAAATAGAACCCAATCAAGGGATCACATATGAGCATTTCACAAAGTTAGTTGAATAATGCAAATTCCAGATGAATATATTTTGTGATGTTAGTTATCCATATCTTGAATGCTGTTCTTAAACGCAAATTTCCTAACGTGATTGGTGAGCAGTTGTATTGTTTTGTAAATAAATCCTTGATGATCATTCTGGGGATTGTTTCCAGTTGTTTCTAAATCTTCTTGTTATTATCTTGTGGCAGCTCCTAGTGAACAACATAATGGCTATATATATGCCAAAATTTTTGGTGGTTTTGAGAAGATAAGATCCTCGGTAGGTATGAATAAATTTGATGCATGGAATTCTTTTTGTGCAATTTTTAGGCAGAACTTTTATAACTTGTCTGTTAATGTTTTAGATATGTGATCTTGTCACCATATCCAGGCTTCTGAATGCTACCCTTATTATTCCTGAGATCCAACAAAGTACCCGCACCAAAGGCATAAGGTACCTATTCTTTCCAGTGCAGTCTGGCACTACAGAATGCCAGATGTCTAATTCATCCTTCCCCTTTGAACAATTTGCAGCTACCAATTCAGGAGTTTCTCCTATCTCTACAATGAGGAGCAGTTCATTGCATCTCTTAAAAATGATATTATTGTGGAGAAGACCTTGCCAGCACACTTGAAAGCAGCAAGGAAAAGCAATAACCTCCCTACTTTCAAGCCTAAAAGTTCTGCTTCCCCAGATTTCTATATTGCTAATGTCTTACCAAAGCTTAGAGCTGTCGGTGTAATTGGTTGATCATCACTGATGGAGGATGCTTGCAGGTTACGTCATACTTTCCTTTAGACTTTAGAACTACTACATATTTGCAAGATCCTTTTCTTCTCAAATGGTCTACAGCTTTAGCCTTTAAGCATCCTTTTCACTTTCTCAGTGTTTCTTCATGATTCTTTCCTATAATCGAGACATAAAAACAATTTATTATATTTGTGCATTTAATATAGATTTTATTATTATTTTTTATTTTTTTGGTTACTCTTTCTATGGTTCATACTCCGTGGTGATGTCATCATCTACATTATGTGGATGTGCTTATAGAACTTTAGCAGTTTCTGATGCTACAAGTATTAGATATCTAGTTCTCTTAACTTGTCCTTTGCTCAGTAGTTGACATCTTTACCAGAGATGCTAACGTTATGATCCATACCTGGAGCACCTCATTTTCAGAGTCTGAACGCCATAGGAGATTATGAATGTTTTTTGGGATGGTGGATTGGATGCAGAAAGACTAAATGCAATGCTCTATTTTTTATGAAGTTTCTAACACTGGCGGTTGCTTGTAGATGGACAGTTCATATTTTTTGCCTTTTCAAAGGCAAAATATACATTTCAGTTCTTAACCCATTGATTGATCACTACTGTTTCTGATTTGTGATGTGTATTTAGATAAGTTTCTGCTGTAATTCTAGTAATTGTGCATCAAACTTTTCTGTGTGGTGCGTGTGCTTGAAACTGTTGGCATAAATTAGCATCCTAGTGTGTCTACATAAACAAAGTTCTCTTTAACACTTTTTTTTTATCATTTCATAAGACACGGACCATTTATTATGTTGCTGTATGCCAAAGATAATCGAGGCTTTTTAATGCTTCTAATTCTGTGTCATGAAGCTCTCTTCTGGGCAGTTGCAATCTTTCTGAACTTTGGCATTATCTTTAATGGGATCTGTTTTGTGGAGACATAAATGTTAGAATCTTTTTTCATAGTTTTACCATTCTGCTGCTGTAAAAAATCAAGGGCCAATCTCATTGTGATAAGTGCTTTCCTCTTTCAGTCCGCCCTTCCAGGAAGTATGTCTGAACTCCAGAGGCTGAGATGTAGAGTTGCCTTCCATGCACTTCAATTTCGCTCAGAGATTCAGATTCTTGGCCAGAAAATGGTGGAGAGGTAGAAATTTCTTGCCTACCCTTTCATCCATTATTTGATCAAATGGAAAAGTATTGAAATCTCTGCATTGGCATTGTTGGACTCAATGGCTTGTTAACACAGATGCAAGTTGTTAACCATCTTTCACCATCATTGAGATCCTGGCATCATGGCTAAATTAGCTATCTGCCTTTTCTTTTCTTACAGATTACGAGGTCTAGGCAGACCCTACCTTGCGTATCACCCAGGCTTAGTCAGGGAAACCTTAGCATACCATGGATGTGCTGAGCTTTTTCAGGTATGCTGAACATTCTCTTTCCTTCTTTTCACTGTGAGTGTTGTTATTCTGTTGTGAGTATATTATTGTCTACTTCGTTCTTCTGGGTATAATATGCATATTCAACGGACGACAGTGGCTGATATCCTGCTATATATTTTTATTATCTTTTGTTCTAATGCACTAAGATTCAAACCTGTAATAACTTAATTAGTGCTAATTCTGCCTTTCTGTATTGGCTTCTCCCAGGATGTCCATACTGAACTCATTCAATATAGGAGGGCCCAGATGATCAAACAGGGTCTGGTTGATGAACAACTAAACGTAGACTCGCGTTTACAGAAAAGGAAAGGACTCTGTCCTCTAATACCTGAAGAGGTACTTCCATCTGTAAAATATACCATAGAGCATGCTTACTAGTTACCACTTTTACCAGAATTTATCAAGGTGGCAAGTATAAATGATAAACTTTCTCAGAAACAGATGACATTAATAGCATGTAATGAAGCTACTGATGGTTCCACGTATGAGGAAAACACCTGTTATGTTTTTTATTTTTAATTTTTTTTTTGTCATGAATGATAACCATTAAAATCTGCTTTGACCTTACTTTTGTATCATAAGTTGATGTAAAAATTGGGTCGTCACCAGTCATCAGCATGAAGCCGTTATAGAATGAGGTTTTTGATTTAGTTAGGCAGAAGTGCAATAATTTTATGACACATTTGAATCATGTTTCCTTTGATTTTATTTTTACTATTATTCTGGAATGTTCAAATAGTTGTCTAGAAAATTTGGAACCTAGAGAGGAGTAACCTGACAAAGAGAAGCAAGAATGGATGGCTGAAGGTAGATAAATCAAAGGAAGATGAAGGAAGAAAGGAAACTCTGGAAAAAGGGATAAACACAAAAGGTCTAATAAATATAAATTTTCAATTACTTCACTTCTTGGTAGCAGTTAGATTTTCTATAATAACTGTAGAAATTGGCCCAGGTTGACAGTAATTTCTACGATCTCCCATCATTTCAGAGATGCGATGACAATTCTTCTCTGATTTTCTTAAATGTTTTCATCTAATAAAACTTATCTCCATAGGGAGTGGCCTGAGGACAAAAATGAAAGTTTACTTTTATTTAGATTTTGATAGAAATTGAGGAAACAATCTCTTCAACTTGATACCGAATGTAAATGGTATTGGTTAAAAATGATAATTGCTTGATGCTGGATATGTTGAAATTGTGGAAAATGAACTCCTCTTCACAAGCACAACCCCTTGAGCTGTTACGTGATTACCTTTTACAAAACTTTTCAGGTTGGAATTCTCCTTAGAGGAATGGGCTATCCTCCACAAACCATTATATACTTGGCTGGTTCTGAAATTTTTGGTGGTCAGCGCATTTTAATCCCACTGCGAGCTATGTTTCCTAACTTAGTGGATCGCTCTTCTTTGTGCAGCAAGGAAGAGTTATCTTATTTAATTGGAGCAGAAAACCCGATTTCTGAAGAGTCATTCCATTATCCTCCTGCAAAAAGTGAGAAACAACTTAAAGAGGAGTGGAATAAGGCTGGTCCTAGACCAAGGCCTCTTCCACCTCCTCCAGGTAGACCAATATATGGCATGAAAAAGAAGGTTGGTATGGTTGGATCACGGAAAGGGATAAAGAACCAGATCCTTCGCTTTCAGACCTCAGGATGCAAGCTCACAGGCTACTCTGGGATGCCCTTGACTTCATTGTATCTGTAGAAGCAGATGCATTCTTTCCAGGTTTTCACAATGATGGTAGCGGGTGGCAGACTTTGCAAGCTTGGTTATGGGGCAAAGACTTTATGAAAGCGCCTCCTCTAGAACATATAGACCTGACAGGTATTATCTGTGTGACGTGAAATGTTATCTTAAACCTTCAGTTCGATATTTAATTTCCTAAAGCTTCAAGCATTTGATTTCCACTTCCTATCATTTCTGGGTGGACATTTGAGATTTAACCCTGAAAATCTTTGTCTTTATGGCTCTTCCTGCATCTCGTGCTATATATATATGTACATAGATAGATGCAGTTAGTTATTACTTCCACAATATGCAAGAGAAATTTCTGGGTATTTTTTATCTCCTGTCAACTCATATCATTAAGCCGAGGACCTACTTGTTCATTCCTGGATTATTTATTGTTTATAATCTAGTTTATCTATGCTTTGATTTTAATCTTTCTCTGTATCAGTGAGATAGCTTTTCACTTGTTCTTGTACCTTTATTACCATCTATTGTTAGAGTGAAGAGTTTAACAATATCTGATCATCTTCCTCTTACATTGGTGATTTCTCATAGGAACAATTTCCTTTGCAATATGATGAAATTTATAACTATATGTTGGAAGCATCATTGTGGTGTCATATTCTTTTAACACAATACCTGGTTTCATGCAGGAAAGTGTTAGTAGAATATCTCAACAGGACTGATGATGATCTGTATCATCTGAAGCACAATTGGGCATTTTTGGTGAAGGAGCATCTGAACAAGAGCCTTGGGATTGAAGGGCTTATACAGCAATCAACCTTCTCTAAAGTGACATCTTTCTTGTCACACCCACTTCCTGAATGCTCTTGTAGACTTTCTCATGACAAGGATAAAGGAATTATAAAAGGCAAAGATGGGAAAATATTATATGGCGGTGAAGATGAATGCCCAAAATGGATAGAACGTGGTCAGCAAGCTGTAGTCTTTCATTCAGATAGAGCTGAAGGGGTCAAAACCATGAGAATGAATCGGAGGAAGATGAAAATGTTCTTACCGAACAGTTTTATTTTGGCGAGGAAGGTCGCAAAATTGATGCTAATGTGCCTTGGACTGAGGATGAGGAAATGGATCCTAATGATTAACAGGTCTAACATATGTCAGCACAAGCTTTCGTTGCTGACGTTCAATTTCTCCTTCTAGCACTAACTCTGGACTGAACAAATCTCATGCATGGCTTGCAGTTTCACTTCTGATTGTAAAATAACTGGTGTGGCAACAAAATGGTCGGAGGAGTTGCACAATATTTACCATACATCGGCAGAGCAAGTGAAAAACCAGAAAGATGATATGTGGACAGAATGCAAGCGAATGCAGCAGTGGAAGAGGTCGGTGTAACTATTGATGCTGGTATTGGTCTGCCTATCGCCTCGTGGTAGCAAGCTTCATACAAGTAATTCTTTTCTGCAGAGTGAACAGCTGATCTCATCGGCGATTTTATCCCCTTGATTTTTTCTTCATGACCTCCTTGCAGGCTTCATTTCTTAGAAGTCCTTAGATGTATTGTAACTAAAATGTCACAGGTTTTTTGTTTTTGTTTTTGTTTTATTTTTTAACAGCACAGACGTCGCATGCATACAGGATAGTGCAGCTTGCACTTACACAATTAGCATTGTGCAGGCAGTGATATTACTCATCATGTAAATGGATACATTCATTTTCATGAATGACCGAGTACTTTTTCATTATAAGGCCTTTGTTTTACTTTAGCTATTGTAAAAGCTACCGCGTGTTGGTTGATGGAAATCAAAAGTCCAGCAAGGATTATTTGAGGCACCAGCTTTGTGGAGGTGAATGAATGTTTGCTTGGTGATTTGTTGTTCTACAATAGAACGATCCCGAGTACATTAAAACAAAATTCTTTTCTACGACGGGGAAGCAATCCGTGGTCCTTCTACTAACAAAAGTATTTGACGGCCCTTTTTGGGTTAGTGTCACGACCTTTATGATAGTCAAATTTATGCCTTTATGGTGTCCCACAACGACAACGGAGTGTTCCGATTAACTGAAGAAAAATATGCATTGAATAGAAAATTTAAAACATAAAAGAGAATTTGACTTCAAAACGAACGTATCGATAATAAAGTACTAGTTTTAGCCACTTTTTCCATTGAATAAAAAATACTAACGGCATGTCTGGTGTATGAAATGATATAAATTAACTTGTAAAGTAAAAGCCTCCCCAAACATCCATAAGCGACTGGTAACTTTTAAGGGAACAAGGAAAGTGAGAAAAGGAGAAGGACAAAAATAATCTTATTGTATAATGGTACACATGTGAGATAATTTTTTGCTTATCAATGTGTTAAAAAAAATTATGCAAATACTAGATAAAATTAGTTACTAAAATAGCTATGCAATATTATGTATTAAATTTGATATTGTTTGTTCATGGATGTTGTATTTACTACATGCCTAGCGACGAATGTAAAATATTAGTGTCATATTTAATACATTGGCCAAAAAAGTATCATATTTAATATATGTGATGTAGTGAAGGTATTGTGTAATTATTTTTATATAATTAATATTCTGGTCATTTTTGTTTAAAATAATAGTAGACATGGGTTTCATCTGATTATATGTGCTACTTTCATTTTTCTTCTTTTCAAATTGGTGTTTATTATTACTGACAAAGAAAAAAAAAATGGTGTTTGTTTTTATGTTATTTTGTTTTGTTTATTTACTTAGGCACGCAACTGGGTCCAAGGATACAACCAGGACGAGTCACGTAAGACCCGAATCCACTTTATAGGGTATCTCAAACCTGATCTAAACTCTATTAGGTATTTATTATCATACCAAAACCCATCCTTATAGGATATCGACACTTCACTACGTTTCACCCTATATCCAAGAAAGTTTGAACATCTACTAAGGAACATTATAATACAATAAATAAATAATAACATAGCATTTTGACGATGGCCATAAAACTAAATGCGAAGATGTTTTAGGAAATGTGCTTAATTACGTGTTTTCTCTCATTGTTATGTTTTATCGTTTCATAGGAAAAGTTAAAATAAAAGATTGACATATATTGGCTACACCTAAGCGGTATTCAACTTAGGGCCACTTAGTGTGCCCCTTCTTATTGCTTGGGGTTAACACAATCAAATGTGGATTATTTGGCTCACCTTATGTTTATAGTTACCATCATCAACTGCTTACTCACTCATGATTCCATGACTCACATATTTGCTAGGATTAACCCGCTATAAAGACCTCACTCTATACCACGAGGATGATAATGCCGCATGGACTCTTACGCACTATTATTACTCGCATTTCCATAAACTGACAAACATGCTTATTGATTTGAGCATTAGAGTGATCATGTAGGCTAAACCTTGGCATACCACTTAGGATGTTATATTTTACAAGCCTAACACACACCCAATAAGCATGAGTTCGATCCAATGACAAATTTTGCCTCTATCAAGTTTGAGCTAGCAATATTTTCTATATTGAATCAAATATATAAAATCAAGTTGGCAAGTGGAATATAGATTTTTTTTTTTTAAATTGATATTGAGATTTTAAACATAAGTCAAATTACTTTTTTAAATCATGTACTTTTTCTTTTCACTTTGAATTGATTTTTATTTAACTATTTTATTTTAAATTTATCATATTATTAATAGGTTAGGTTCCCCATCGGGTGATAACTATGACTCTCTACTCAACCCTAAACCATATAAGGTTGTTAAAATCTTTCTAAATCCATCCCCAAATCCTGTGCAGTTTTTAATAGGTTGGGTGGGTCAGGTACCCGTACCACATAATGACTCAACTAGTTGCATCTCCATTTTACCCTTTGTATTTTTATTTTAAAACCCTACATGGTGTAAGTTGTGGTATTGTGTCCTGCTTATTGTGCCAAATGTGAATTTGGTACTGATATGGTTTCATTTTGCACATTTGGAGGCGAGATGAACATCAAATTAAAATACAAAAGTAGATTTTTTTTCTTTTTAAAGACATTAAATAAAAAAGAAAAAAAATTAAAAATTTAACCACTCTTTGATTTATATAGAATCATATTTCCTTTATTGATAAATTCTTTGTGAAATTTGAAAGAAAAAAAATTTTTATGCTGAAAATTTTAATTGTACATATATTTTCCATCAAAATTCAATTTTAGTAAATTTATCTTATTGAAAAGTTTGTGACCTGATTTTTTTTTTTTTTTTTATCAATACCTTGGTGATAAGATATTTTAGGCAAGAGAAATGAGGAAAAGGAATAAAAAAATTATATATTTTAATAAATAATTATGAAAATGCCTTGAGATAAAAATAAACTTAACTTTAAGCAACTTAAACTCGTCTCCTAAATGGACGAGTTCATTCCTAGTTAAGAGATAGGTTAAGTAAGTCAAGCTAAGCTCATCTCTTGAAGATTCAAGTTTGAGCCTTTCCAAAGAAGTCATCTCTTCAAGAGATGAGTTAACTATTTTTGCCAAATGACCTGCTAAAAATTGTAGCAATAGCATTTGCGTCATTGCACATATGATACAACAATTGTCAATTGTCAATATGAGATAAAAAAAAAAAAAAATACAATGTACAACATATGTGTCATCTAAACACCATTTCAACAACTTCACCTAATCTCCATCAAACACCAACGAACATCACAACACATCCACAATCTTCTAACCACACACCAGCAAAACTAAAAAAAAATGCAAAAGAACAAGTAACGCTCCACTAATAAATCTCCATGTGTCCAAGTAAAAGAGAAATGATCAAGAAAATGTACAAAGAATTGTTTGATCAAAAGAATAACTAGAAAAAACTACTATTGTTAATGCCTCTGCATATCTTTCCTCATTGGAATGAATTTCTATAGTCTAGAATTAAATTTTGTGATAGGAATCAGATTCCAACATTTATTGTCCAAGCTTGCATTAGAAGAAGCCAAGGAACAACTCAAAGGATCCTGCCAAATCTACTCAAGAAAGGGAGAATCGCTTCATTGATTATCAAGCTCACGTAAAAAGATTAAGCAAGATGAGGATTTGGACTCATGAAGATGAGTACAACTTCATATATGGCTATGGGATGTATGGCATAAAGGAGCATGGGTCAATTTGTAACAACTTAGAAGAAAAACATGAAGTAAAGGAGATTTCCCTGTCAGTCATGGCCATGACCCAGGCGTTATTGGCGAAGAGGGAAACAGCGGAGATCACAGCAACAACACGCCCCTTGACCAAAGGCATTATATTAAGAACACGCGTAATGAATGGTGTATAAATGTTGAATGTTTGCTAAGAATATATCACGACCCATAATACGCCCGTGATGTTACCCGTTATCTATTGTCAACTTTGGAGATTTTGCCCAAAGGAGGTCAGAGTCTGCGATATGGCCGTGATGGGGAGTATGAAAGGCGATAACGCCCGTGATGCGGGGCGTGATGTTCATTTATACTACACAAATTTCTTTTATTTAAATTACAAGTTTGCCATTATAGAGGGTCATATAAATACCCTTCTTATTGTAAACCCTAGACATTCAGACATTATTATTCATCTACTTTGTATTTGTTTTTCAATTATTGAGAGCAAATCTATAGTTCTTATCAATCTTTTCGAGATTATGGCGAACAACCACTCGATCTATCTTGTAAGTCATATCAAGAGTGATAGAGTGTAGTTCGGGGTATTTGTTGGTGCGTAGTATCTAACTATAACACCGTTCATATCATTTAGTTTTCCTTACATTCAAATCATAAACACTAGAGCAACTTGATTTATCATAAATCCATTTTTGGTGCACATCATCTTTGTATCAGATCGGTTTTGATGAAGGCACGTGTTGTGTAGCAAACCCTAGATCAAGCTTTAGGTTTATGAAGAGGGTAAGTGTTGTGTTAAAAAAAAAGTACATTATGATAATTGTTGAAATATGATATTTGAAACTTGAAGAAGGAAATTGGGATTATAGAATTAGTGTTGTTGTTGTTGTTGTTGTGTTATGTTACTTGTCGTATTGGTGAGGTATTGTAATATTTGGGAGTTATATTTGAAGTAAGGTGATATTTTGCATGGCAAGTGATTGATAGAATTCCTGTGATGAATACAATTGGTATTTACTTAGAAGGAGTTATGGCTAGTGGATATTATTATGAGAATAATCCTAATGTGGCCATTCCAAGGCAGATAGAGATGAATATATCGGGATTAGATGGTTTCGTGTCTCCAAGAAAGTATTTGGATTGAGAGTTTTGGGTGACTCGAGTAGTCGAGAAATTTACATACCTAAGCTGCAGATTGGGGCATGCAATCGCTAAAAAGTTTATAGGATTTATAAGATTGTGGTGGCGGAGTGTTATGCTACACAGACATTAGGTGGCTATTAAGAGCACATCACTTGGGATCATATGAAAAGATTAATGAGAAAAGATTTTGTTCCATTTTCCTACCTAGATGAGCAATATTGATATTTGCTAGCATTAAAGTAGGGATAAATGAGTGTTGAAGAATATACAAGAGGATATAAGTTCCTTATGAGATGTTGTGAAGTGGATGAGTTTCAAGCAAATATCATTGCACAATTTGTGAAAGGTCTCAATAATGACCTTGCCAAGGGATTGGGTTCTCGAAGATTCTTAAACTTGGAAGAAGCTATCCAAGCTACTTTAAAGGTGAAGATGTCTATTACTCTTGTTGATATGATGGACGAATTAAAACTACTAAAGGACTCCACAACAAAGGATGCTCAAAAGAGCTAAATAGAGCAAATCAATGTAGATATGGAAGGAAAGGATGAGATCCTTGAAGAATGCAAAGAAGATAAAGGTATAGAAAAAATGGGTGGCCAAGATGGTGAGATATGTTGTGTAGAAGCTGAGCCACATTCTATGGTATTAAGAGAAAAATCTGATGAGTGACGATTGAACCTTCAGGCACTTAACGTGGTGCCTTTACCATTTATACTGGGAGCTACGGATCATTTCATGTTTTATCATATTCTTGTTCCCTATTTCCATTTGCATTATTTTGATCTACTGTTGGGATTGCGAAGCATCCATGAGTATTGTAGTCATCTTTTGCCTATGAAGGAGATAAGGATATTTATTAATATTCACTGAAGTATTATTGATGATTACGTATATTGGAGGAGTGTTGTGATCTGATGTGAAAGTGTTATGGAGAGAATAGTTGTGTACAGGCAGCAAACTACTAATTTACTGTTGTTAGGATGTTTGCAAAAGCACCACTAGGAAGTAAAACCTTGACACATATGACAAGTGACAAATGGGCACTTGAAGTGGTATTATTGAGGCCTACACTTGCTAATATATCTATTATACATGGCTTAACTCGCTATTGGTCTGGCAATGTTATGGAATGATGTTATCTATCTAATAGAGTTGTGCCTTATATTGAGGAGTTCCATGGTTCGAGAGAGCCACTAAAAGAATTGTTTGTAAAAGGAAGTCTTGAAGTGCCATGTGAATACTACAGTCAAGAAGGTATTGATCAAGATGATGAATTGCATGTTGAGCTGAGGATTAGTGAGAGCATAAGCATGTATTATGATAATGTATGGCCTTTGAAAACAAACGAAATGTTTATTGATATTCATTGGAGTGTTATGGATGTATACCAATATTGCAAGAGCATTCTATATGCAAATGATTCTATTGTGGAGGAAGTCAAGATATATGGAGCACCGATTACTAAAATGATCTTTGATAGCATTCCTATTAGTTAATCTCTCATGGACTGCATCATTTCTAATATTTATTGTTCTAGAGTAGCAGGAAGCTTGATATTGACGAATCCACCCGTTGATGATGTGTTTGTTTCCTCTCTTTTGAATGATTATTACATTTGTGCTGCAACGAATGAGTACTATATGCATGGTAAATCTTTATATCATGTTAGAGAAGAGGACTCATATACGCTTTTGCTAGAAGTTTGTCAATGGTATATAGGATGGTATGGAGGAGAAGACAATTTTCAAGAGCTAGCATTTAGTTTGCTAACAATGTGTTCCATTAGGTTTTTAGAAGATCAACATATCCTTATTCCTATTGCAGTTATGATTCTTCCAAACGGGCAAGCCAAACTACATAGAATGTTCTTCAGGTATGATCTTTATCTTGCCTTAGTAGTAAGTGGGATTTAGAAGAAATTTTGGCTGGTAACTCTAGGTTAATTAATGAGGTGGTAGAATGTTTACTAGCTATATCTGACCATAATTTTTTTGAAGATCATATGCTGTGGGATGATATTGTTTATACTTGTGGAGATGACATGAGGGAGGAATATGTATGTGGGAATGTTCCTTTAATCTTGCACGCTGACATGTGCCCAATTAATATATGATTTGTGTAGTCCGGTGGATGGAGAAATTTAGATTGTTTGAATTAAGTTTTCACTTTATGTTGATGACACATGATTTTTCAAATGAACCCATTGTTAATGAACTATCTCCATTTGGCGAAAGCGTGTACCAATTCTTATTACCATTGATGTCTTATACCATAAGGAAATATGGTGCACATTGTTTTGTTGACGTCATAGTGACAAAACATTTGCCAGTGGATCTTGATTACCACCTATGCATTGAAAGGATACTATGTCATGTTTCCAATGACAATAGAATAAGCAACATGAAGGATTTTCAATTGCATGTGTAGGAGGTGCATTATTTGAATCTGTATGGGCTTTTGTATTTCCTCGAAGAATATACGACATCTTTGAGTAGGATTGGGAAATTTGTGAGTGAAGTCGACAACTTTGTTATGAGTTGGGGTTGTGAAAATTAAGGTTGATTACAATGCTTTATGGAGGAGTTATGAAGTTTCTTGTACCATTGTTATTCTTCAAAAAGTTGGAATCAATGTGAGGGATAGAAGAAAAGAGGAGTGGATAAACATTTTTCAACCGCAAATGAGGAATGAGAAAGACTTGATTTTTTACCAAACTCCTTCAATACCAAGAGAGTGAGTGAGGTTTTTGTGAGAGAAAAGTGTAAGATGTTGAGAGCTAAACACTTCAGACACGAGTATGGAGGGACCACAAGAGTGAAGAGAGAGTTCCCATGCATTTGTGAGGAAAACACTTCATTTTATTGCACTAACTCTTTTCAGCAGATACATTCACATTCCTTAGAGTTTATTATGCTAATTTTGGATGCAGGATATGACATGGAGATTTCCTACCCATTAGATTCGAGGTGAATCTTCAATACCCTTAGAGTAACGATAGGAATTAGATTCCAACATTTATTGTCCAAGCTTGCATTAGAGGAAGTGAAGGAACAACTCAAAGGATCCTTGCCAAATCCACGCAAGAAAGGGAGAATCGCTTAGTTGATTATCAAGCTCACATAAAAAGATTAAGCAAGATGAGGATTTGGACTCATGAAGATGAGTACAACTTCATATATGGCTATGGGATGTATGGCATAAAGGAGCATGGGTCAATTTGTAACAACTTAGAAGGAAACATGAAGCAAAGGAGATTTCCCTGTTAGTTACGCCGTGACCCAGGCCGTTATTGACGAAGAAGGAAACAGCGGAGATCACGGGCAACAAGACGCCCCGTAACTAAGGGTGTTATCTTCAAGAACGTGCGCAATGAATGGTGTATCAGTGTTGAATGTTTGCTTAGAATATATCATGGCCCATAATACGCCCGTGATGTTGCCTGTTATCTACATTGTCAACTTTGGAGATTTTGCCCAAAGGAGATCACAGTTTGCGATATGGCCGTGATGGGGAGCGTGAAAGGCGATGACGCCCATGATGCGAGGTGTGATCTTGATTCGTACTGGACGAATTTCTTTTATTTATTTTATTTTAATTACAAGTTTGCCATTATAGAGGGTCATATAAATATCTTCCTTATTGTAAACCCTAGACGGCTGGACATTGTTATTCATCTACTTTGTATTTGTCTTTCAATTATTGAGAGCAAATCTATAGTTCTTATCAATCTTTTCGAGATTGTGGCAAACAACCACTCGATGTGTAGTTCAGGTTATGTTTTAATGCGTAATATCCAACTATAATACCATTCATATCATTTAGTTTTCCTTACATTCAAATCACAAACACTAGAACAACTTGATTTATCATAAATCCATCTTTGGTGCACATCATTTTGGTTGTGGATGCCATTGAGGACGCTCCTTAGACTCTGCTTTCGATTTAATTGATTGCACTTTTCCTTGTTTTTCAGTGTTTATCACTTTTATGCTTTATAGTCTTTACAACGAGGGTGTTTCATCAACTCCAGTGATAATGCATTTCCACTTTGATCCATCCTATATGTGATGGTGCTTTCTTTCCTTATTTTTCAATCATCAACATCAGCAAAATGCCATGTTTTCTTGTTGTTGTACACCTCATGAGTTTTTATCCTTATGATCATATCATTCTTTATAGCAATATATACAATTGTTTAATGACTATTCTAGCATATACGTATAAGCTATTGTTATAAGTAAGTTGTATTTTCTTATGATGTTCATAGAATTTTGATATTTATTCCGTGTTATATTATATATATATATATATATTTTGTAAATTTAAATATGTAAATGACAACAAAGTGTTGGATATGCAATGTATGTATGTATGTATGTATGTATGTATGTATATATGTATGTATGTATGTACGAGATTATATATATGTATGTTTTTATTCTCTCCATGTTGAATGCCAATGTAGGTTTGAATTGTTAATAACTAACATTAATTACATATGAAAATGGTATAGTTTTCCTTTTAACCCTATTACCATATTCTAACATGATGCTATTAGTTACTAAATACATAACTTGCTTTTAATAAAGATAAATTACAATATATTATGTAAATAAATTAAGTAAATATTATATATTGTACTATATTATCAATTTTTTAGTGGTACCATATATATATATATTTCTTTTCCTCAACAATAGAAATTAAAATGGTATTTATCCCTCTTCAAACCTATCAAGATTAGAATGATATTAGGACGAGTTCTACAGCTATTGCCAATGATATTAATATTAGTAAAGTGTGAAATTTTAGTATTGGGCCATAATGATTGAACCATGTGTAATTTGATATATTTTTACTTTAGGGTCCCCTTTTTTATTAGTGTAGCCCATGATGGAACAACAATAAGTATTAGAGTAAATGAACTTAATCATTTCAAAATATGGCAGACTTAAGCTAAGAGTTAATAATAAACAAGTGCTAATTAATAATAACTTACATGACATTAATAATCGAATGAACATTTCACAAATGGGATTTTGAGCTATAATCAATCTTCTAAATTGAGCTTTAGTATTTGGGTTCTTAGTGACATGTGTGTTATTTGTTAGGATAGGACTTGCTAATAACTATACTAAATTGCAAACTCTACTAATAAAGTGTATTGCTTTTTGCATGGTCATTTCGAGCTGGAGAGTGACACCCTTAGAAAGGGGTCAGACCCTAACACAACTTTTAGGCGCTTTGGCTACTTTATTGTGGCTTGGCAGCTATTTGATACAAGGAATGGTATCAAACGTAATAGTTGCCCGAACAGAGAGAAGTTATATTGGGAGTAGTTTAAGGATTATGGTTGTCGACAAACTATATGATATAGATGGATTGTGATGATGGCATTTGAAAAATGGATGTAAGCCCTAATCGAAGCTACTTTTGATTTTTTCCTTTGGACAGGGGATCGACTGTTCTTGTTAACCCTCAATACTATTGCGTTGGCATTAGAACTCAGGTCCTTCATTGAGCTACCTAGAGGCATGAGTACCCCTATGTTGTTTGTCTCCGTTAAATTAAATATCTGAATTGATGTTTGTTGTATTAGTATACGATTGTATGTAAATATCATGTGTGTTTGTGTTGTTGTATACTAAGTCTCGGTTCAAACCATTAGAGAAATTTTTTTTCTCAGATATAAGAGAAGCTTAAGTACTATGATGATGATCTCAAATTATGAGATTGGACATTTGCATTAGAGTTTTAAGAAAGCTTATAAAATAGGTTATTTTAGTTAAATTTTATTATCTTAGTTTAGTTATAAATTATTTAAAATTGTGGAGATGTAATACGTTAAAACTCAAAATAAAATGTAATATTTCAAATAATTGTGTTTATTTATTATATGTAGATTTAAGTTATTTTGAGTCTTAGCATACTTATACTGTGATATGAGAATGCGGCGGACTATTTACGTCATTTAATTTTGGGATGTGACATCCGTAGTGCATGACATGGAGTAATTTTTTAGAACTCGTAAATTTTAACCCAAAGATTGAACACATAGTCTTAAGGAATTTGAGAAAATTTGCAAAACAATTCCTTGATTCTTCCGGTCAAAAGTTCAAGAAGAAGAACACGAAAAGAAATTATGGCCAACGATGGGAATAACTAAAGTACTGGCAATGACAATGGTAGTAGGAGTTATGGGAATAATAAAGATGATAATAATGCAGTTTTTGCCAAACCCATATTGGCAAGAGTCACTTCAAGTATGACAAGACCATGTGTAAAAGGCCAACAACTTTGAAATCAAGCCCAATATCACTCAGATGATTACATAGTGTGTCACAACATGAAGACCGTAACGCTTACATTTAAAGCTTTGGGGAAATTTATGAAACTTTCATAATTAATGGGGAAAGTAACGATGCAATCAAGCTGCATTTGTTTCATATTTGGTGGAGAGGTCACGCGTAGTAGTTAAATGATTATATCCAGTTATATAATAACAACTAAAATAGGTGCTTTAGAAGCACAGGATAAAAGATAATTGTAGTAAGTTTTTAAGTTTTTATTATAATCTTGGATATGTCGTGTTTAATTTATAGCAATATTCAAACACATGACAAGGAAATAGGGAATTTATATAATTTAATTTCCTTAAATTACTCGAAATTACATACTGGCTTTGATGAATCATACATACTCGTTAGAATTAGTTCTTGGTGAATTTGATGATGTGGGAGGAGTTATTTGTTGAAGATTTGATTTTTGTCTAAGATAAATATTGGACACGTAACATAAGCTCCTGTGGCATTGTGGCTTGAAAATGTTTCGATTTGTAGATTTATGAGCAAATACGTATACTTGCGAGTTGTGATTGGATAAGCAAAATATAAGAAATTGTAGGAGTAGAAGTACCCCTTGCTTTGACCAGAATGCTGAAAATGCCATTGTGAAAGGATATAGTGGACTTGGGAAATACCTTAAATAGTATATTAGAATTCATATCTATGTTACAGTAGGAAAATATGAAATACAAAAAGGGAAAATATATTCAATTAAAAAGGAAACTTAATTGAAGAGGAACATTAAATTCGTATATAATTTCCATGAGGGAAAATGTGTCCGGCACTTGTAAGAAAAAAATTAGAAAAGATAATTTTTGTTAAAGTGACAGGATTATTATATAATATGGAATACAATTACAATTTATAAATTTCCAAAAGTAAAAATGTCTAATAGTTTTTTTCCCCCAAAAAATGGGTAATAATTTACTAGCCTTCTTAAATATATATGTGTGCGCGCGCACGCCTCAAAGAAAATTATTTACAATTTTGTAGAAGCTGAAAGAAATTAACTATATTAAAAAAATATTATGAAAAAAAAAAAGCGATCGTGATTGATTTATTAAATAATCCATGTAATGTAGTTGTTGGTTGGATGAAAATGATGAAGTTAAAGGCTGAAGTTAAATAATCCATGAGATTATTGGATTCCATATAATTCATGTTAAGAGACATGCTAATATATCAATTTCCAGACAAAATTATGGGAATCAAGAAGTGATGAATTGGTGCTTAACATCGAGATCAATTTGATATTTTTACATTTAAGAAAAAGGATTGAATGGTTGACTATGTGGGATTGGTAGAAATTTAGATGGGAATGGAATAAGGATGAAAAGGAAATTACTAGAATATAAGTAATTTATAACACATGCTAATGGCCTTAAGCAAAGACGAGATTATAGTTTAATTATTATAGTAAACAATACAATTAGAAGACAATGCTAAATTAGTAATGGATCATATGTTTTATTTAGAGATGGGTTTCGGTTCAAACCAGTCTTGAACCGTCATTTCATAGATCAATCAAAGCTTGAACTAGTTCGTGGTTATCAAGGGCAGTATCGGGCTAGTTTGAACTGATGAGTCAAGGGTCAGTTTATGATCCTTTGACTTGAGACAATTTTTTTTTTTTACTTTTTCATCATTTATCTCTTTTTTTTTTTTTTTCTCTATCCAATAAAATACAATCTTGGATCTACAGGTCTACAGGTTTGGAACCGGTCTGAACAAAAACTAGAACCGCCAGTTCTGATTTTGGAAAACGTGAAACTGAAACCAGAACTGAGAAGCCTAGTTCTGGAACTGGAGAACCGGCAAAATTTTCATTCCCCAAAAAATTACGTTGCCTTAGAATTGAAAAAAAAAAAAAAGTCCAATCCTTGCCAGTTCTTCCTTTTGTAATTTAATGGTGATTTCGAATCTCAATTGTGATTCTAGCAAACCTTTTATCTGGAGCTCCAGCTCCATTTCCTTTTCTTCACATGTATCAACTTCCTTGTCATTCTCAGTCGTTCTCATTTCCTCCATCAATATTTGTTTCTACTTCATATCATGACTGTCTTCTCCATAAGTACTTTTTGGTATTCCACTGGAGATAGAAAGGTTATTAACCTCTGTTCTCTTAGTTTTCTATAATCTCTTCCATTTCCAGAAGAAGGTTCATGAGCCCAATATTGGATTCTTGAGTTTTCTTTAGCTGGAGAGCCAGATCAACATTTGCTTCCTTTTGAAACTTTAGCTCTTCTTCCAGTTCTTTCTGAATAATGTCTGCATCTTTGTCATGAGGTCTCAAACGATCCATGTTTGATTGGCCCATCGTTAAATCTTCTAATGTAGTATTAAGCTGTTCAATTTATTGCCTTAGATTATTGCACTAGTTTTGTGATACAGAAAGCTCCAGCTTGATCGAGAGTTCCTTCTACGTACAACGTTTGTTTGTGTTTTTTTTTTTTTCAGAGAATTGAGATGGAACCGTGGGTTCTATTAGTTCTTAGCCGTGGAACCGGCACAAGAAACTGGTGGAACCGGCAGTTCCATCCCTGTTCCAGAATCGGATGGTATAAGTCGGTTTTGATTCTGGAATTGTTGGTGGTGGTTCTGGTCTTGTTCTCGGTTTATAACTGAACCGTGCCAGACCAACATTTGCTTCCTTAGGATGTCTACTTGGATCGTTTCATCGCTTTATGTCATCTGGAATAAATTTGAGTCAAGGATCCACCTCTCGCTGTTCTTTTTCGATGAGTATTCTGTCCACCATTTAATCCAAGAGTGCTGATGTATTTACTCCACGTTCCACTTGCTGAGAATGTGTCCTCAACCAAATGCAATTAGCGATTGCCAATTTTTACTCTTTTTTTTTTTATTCTTTTTCATCTAATTGTTAATAGCCAAAGTTAAATTGACTAAAAAAAAATTGACTAAATGCCATGAAGACTTCTTTTATTATTATTATTATTATTATTATTATTATTATTATTATTATTATTATATAATTGTAGATGTACTGATCTTATTATAAAGACCTTTAGCCTAATTTTTATTTGGATTTAACTCTCTGGGTTAAAGTGACAGGGCTTAGAGAGTTAGACCCAACCAATTGGGATGATCATGGAAGTTTTGACATGGTAGGCTTGGAATAGGGCCTATTGGAATTGGCCTGCTCAATTCCAACCTTTCTTAAATTGGCTCACACACATTACAATGAAGGCCTCAATAGGCTTGGGTTCACAAGGGAGCCCACATTCATATCCACAATAAGAAGGGCTCATCTTAGCCGTTGATTGTCTGTCTCATCTGACGGACGACATTGACGGCCAGATGCTCTATAAATACTCTTAGTCCTTACCTCATTTGGACAAGTGAAATCTTGGACAAACACCGCCGTGCTGTTGGATTTCTATTTTTGTGAATCGAATACTTGACTCACTCAAGAACGCATACGATATTCCTGGTACTTAGTGAGGTTGGTGCTTTTAGCTCCCTTACCTGTCACACGTGTGTTAGAGCCTATTGAGATGCCTATCCTCCTCCCTACACATTCTCTCTTGATCATTCTTGCACGTGTTTTCCTAGGTCACGTGTAGCGCGATAGTCATGCACATGCACGTGATCGTTGCATCCGGATTCATACCCACACATTTTGGCGACTCCACTGGATAAGGAAATCAACACTCGCATGATGACACCTCCAAGAAAGAGACCCACCGATCCCACTGAGAGTACAACTCAAGAAACTAATGTAATCCGAGGCTACTGAACATGACATGCCAGCACTTGAGGATGTGAACCAACCTACTGTGCTCAAATCGACAATGCTGCGATCTTGCGTGCTGTGCAAGAAAATACCAAGCAAGTCAATCAATCAATGCAAGAGTCTGCAAAACAATTCCAACAATTCATGACAATATTTGCTCAGTACCTGCCTGGAATAGCTGCTATTGCTGCCACGCAACAAGGTGCGACTTCGTCGACCCTGTTGTTGTTGTGCAACAACGCGCTTCTCAGGCACCTCAAGTTGCTCCACCTGCTAATCCTACTCTATTCCTGGACAAGATCCTACCAGAGTTGGAGAGCAAATCCCTCCATTAGAGCCTGTAATTACACAACCGCTTGCACCTCAGGTAATGAATACTGGAATTCAACTTGGAACACCATCAACTTCCCAGCCTGCATTACATGCTCAACCTGGAGGATCTTCATCCTCACAGGCTACACCACCAATTGTCATTGGTGGACCCATTGTTCAACCCAATGCAACTTTACTCCAAACGGTCACTCCAGCTACACCAGTTGAAGTTACTACTTCAACTCCTAAAGGTACTTTCGTCACGAAGGAAGATCTGGACATGTACCTAAGGGAAATACAAGCTAAGTCTGATGTGGGAGTATTGGATCTCAAGCTCCCATACAATCAACGTATTGCTGCTAAGCCATATCCTCAGGACTACGTGAGTCCAAAATTCATGCTATTCAATGGTAAAAAGGGAAGTGCCAAGGAACATTTGTTGAAGTTCATTGAAACACTAGAGGTTTATGGATTTGATGATGATTTAAAGTTGAAAGAATTTTCTAAGTCCCTCACAGAGAAAGCGTACACTTGGTACGTCAATCTTCCCCCTGGATCTGTAGATTCATGGGCAACCATGTGCAAAATGTTCCTAGAGAAATTCTTCTCCACACAAGAACGAGTGACCTTGACTGATATGGGACGAATCCGTCAAAAGCCCAAGGAAGACTTGATGGATTATATTGAGCGCTTCAGGGAGCGTTCACTAGACATCCAAGACATATGTGATGAAAGAGAGCTAGTGAAAATTTGTATCCAAGGCATGTTCACTGAGTATGCGTGCATTTGAAAATCTTCTTAGCTCATTCTCCACTTTGGTTGAGAATACGCGAAGGACCAATAATTCGTTGCACGACAAAGAGGAGGAAGTGCTAAGTTTAACAAGAGAGAACCATCGGTGAATTTGGCTCAAAGTGAAGATTTCAAAGAAGGGAAGAAACCAAGAGTTGAGAAGCCCAAGGGTGAGAGGGCAAAAGAAGCACAAACATATCCTTGCTCAATGGGAAAGGTGTACGCTGTGCTAGATCAGTGGTTAAGAGATGGAAATCTCAAACTCCCAAGAGTAGAACGTTTGCCAACTCAGGAAGAAAAAAATAATCCTAAATTTTGTAGATTTCACAGGATTGTGGGGCATCCTACTAAGGATTGTTTTACTTTGAAGAGGATCTTTAATGAAAGAGTTGAGAATGGTGAACTTATCATCGAGAATAATGATGTCAGGAATAACCCACTTCCAGCTCATGGCAATCAACGTGGTGCTGTGAATGCCATTACCCATGATCCTCTATAATGGAGTCAACAGACACACAGCTAGTTGGGGGACATGAAGAAAATGACAATACACTCAAAATTGAAACTCATGGGGATGATAATGTCATCTTTACTTTACTAAAGACTTCAAATTTTAAGAATTTCTTTGATCTCCTTGGATTTGATGATCATGCACGATTTGCAGCAACGACTGTACTTAACCAAATTGCGCAAGGTCATTAGTGATGCGACATAGTTCAACCTAAGAAAGGAGTGGTCTCTACAAGGGATTATGCAATTACATTTACTAGAACTGATGCACACTTGAAGAACTTCAATCACAATCGTCCTTTGTATGTAGAGAGTATACTCAATGGTTACCCCATCAAGAGGACATTTATCGATAATGGATCCTCACTCAATATCATGCCCATGTCTACTTTCAAAGCTGCAAGAATAGATATCCGATACTTGATGAAGCATCCCATCGCAGTGAATAGTTTTATCGAATCTTCCAAATGACAATGGGTTATGTCAAAGCAAGTTTTAAAGTTGGGCCCATTCATAGCCTTGCTACATTTCATGTAATTGATGCACCGGTGTCCTATCACCTTCTCATAGGAAGGACATGGCTGCACGAGTACAACATGATACCCTCAACACAACATCAGTGCATGAAAGGTCATTGGAGTGGAAGTGATATCCTAATCCATGCGACAAAGAATCCATTCAATCGTAATGAACTCCACTTTGCTGAAGCTACCTTTTTCTATGAACATGAAAATGAAGCAGATATGACTTTAGTGGAATCCAATGCGGAATCACTACCCACAGAGAAGAAATTAAGACTCAAGAATTTAAAAAGAGAAAAAGCGTGGTTGTCGTGGAGGTGTAAAAGAAACACAAGAAGGCTTATGATAGGATGAAATGTAAAGCAGTGCATGAATTGAAGAAAGAGTGTTTATGACAAAGAGTGTTATTATCATATCTCACTCATTTCCTTTTTGTTTCTGTGTAAACAAAGCATTAGATGCTTTTACCTAATGAATGAACTGTATTACTCAATCAGTGAGTATTGTTCGTGAAAATATGATGGCATGATCACTTATTCTCCTTTCATCGCTATTGTCGCTGCAAAGTAAGAAACTAATCTTCTTAGCACGCAAAGCTAGTTAAAAAAAAAAGGGATCGACATCAAATTGAGTAAGATTACCCTTTAGTAATGAAAGAAAAACAATAACAAATATAACATTTGATTTAGACATCGTTGCTGACAGGTCAGAGCTTAGCTCCCAGGCGCACGATGTTGATAGTCATCACCACTTTCTCCTTGGTATTCTAGTTGTCAAGTAGTGGAGATAATCCCCTTGACAACCCTATTGAGCCAAGTAATCTTGGCATATGGTATTCTACACAAGTACTATATAGTTGAGTAGTGGGAAATCCCCCTTGACTAATAAAATTTTATCGATAACAAATGCTATCGCAGCATGAGCGCGATTGATAACAAATGTCACTATCGCTGCATGAGCGCGATTGATAACAAATGCTACCGTCGCTGCATGAGCGCGATTGATAACAAATGCTACCGTCGCTGCATGAGCGCGATTGATAATGAATGCTATTAGCGCTGCATAAGCGTAAATGTTCATTTTCCTTAAATGGATTGTCTAAACATCATTGTGAGGAAGTAGCAATGCACATGATAATCTAAGGAGTCCACTTATCTCTTGTATTAGATAATACTGCTGCTTGGTTGAAGCTTCGCTCCTAAGCGCGTATGATCATAAAAATAAAAGAGCATGTTTTAAAACTAAATGTTGTGTTTCAATGACAATCTTTGTTATATAGACATGCTCTTTGTCTGTGATGCCTATAATAACTTTACAAGTGTCTAAAGGATTGAAGTGATCCTACTACTACGTATTTTCATGTGTTGCAATGATATGAGAGCTCCTACTCCAAAGCGCATGATGACTAAATATATCACCAAGGCGAAAATAAGTATCAAGAATATAAATGGATATAGAGATGATGAGTTGATTGTATTATCCTGGTCAGTTTCACATATTCGATACAACTCATATTGAAAGGAAGAAGGGAGACGATATTGCATGACCAAGAAGATTACAGCAAAGAAAGACACAAGTAGATGCCTATCACAAACCAATAACGTGCAATGCACATTTGTGATGCTTGAAGTGCAAAATGTTTGTTTGTACGTGATCCTCACTTATGTAACAATGCATGAAGTTCATTTGTGCAATATGCTCAAAACATGTACATGCATATGACATCAGCTTGCTCATGATGCTACATCGCTCTTATATAATGATACTACAATTAGTCAATTAAAAGTACATGCATGAAAATAATGCTTGTCTTCAAACAAAGTCGACGTGTTTCTTCAAGATATTGCAATGATGGCCCAAGAAAGTTCAAAAGAGCATAGGAAATGACATACAAACTTGAGTACAAAAAAAAAGTATCGCATGCACTATGAACTGTGACAAGCATAGGTGCTAGATTTATGCAAAGCAAGTGGGGCAATGATATGTTACAAAGTCTCAAGGAGCGATGGTATAGGATTCATACTTCGAGTGAAACCATCAATTATTATCCATATTATTAAAGTGAAGGTCCTCGAGTGCCATTTTGTCAAAACACGGCATGAGGCATCAACAACTTGTCTCTTATCTCCAATTTTTTTGGCAAAGTCAATGATACATACCAGACGGTTGTTTACTTTGGAGTATTTACTTATTATGATATCGTTCATCTACAAGACGGTGAAGAAAGCAAGTTTGATACTAAAATAATGAAAAAAAAAGGAGAAAGAGTCTTGGTACAATGAAAATAGTAGATGAAGTTGTTTATGCAAAACCTTGATTTAGAGGACAATATGTACTATCTGTGAACTCAAATTAACAGCATGAGACATACACAACAAGTGTATTAGCTACCAAAGTATCGCATTCATTCACCAAACGACTAGGCGCACAAGATGAGAAAGAGTCCCTCTTACAGTAGTGTGGTTCCAAGATCGTCACATAGGCGAGTGAGACACAAACAACTGAGGAGAGCCTCTCTTATAGCAGTACGGTGCCAAGATCATCACTTGAGGAATGGAACACAGACGTAATGTGCGATTCCAAGATTGTCATGCAAAGTTTGGGACATGGACGACTGAGAGTGTCATCATACAGTGTATGGTCTCAAGATTGCCATTTATGCGGTCGGAAGACGGACAACAAAGAGCTTAGTCTTAAAAATCATGAGGCACCATGGTCATTAAATGAATGAATGGAACACATGGTGAATGTGAATGTTGGACTTGAGAGTATTCTTTTGGCATATGTTCAAGAATCATTAATGGTTGATGATACTAATATGACCTTAAGTAGGCAGTCTATAAAGTGAAAAATCATACTTGTAAAAATGAAGTCAAAAGGATACGTGATGGAGATCCAACACTTCAATCTAGAGCCCTGCGTCACAAGAAAATGAGATGAGTTAGTTTTACAAATAAGGAAGGTTTCACTCATGCTGACAATATATAATAAAAAGTACACACATTCTTTGACAAGTACTAAACCCACTTACGATGGCTCTACAAGACAAGGCATTAAATGGACCAAAAGGCATGAAGCACATATACAATTTCCAATTACAAAGCCTATACAATTTCTCCTAAACCTATAACCATAAACAGGAAACTGAGCTGGATCAAAGCAAAAGAACACATCTTCCTTATCTTGGCTAGTATTAGAAAATACACATGAAACTTACTGTTGTTCAATTCTCAACTACTACGGCTTGAAACACTCAAGAATTAAACCAACCATTAAAAAAAAACACATGTACAGAGTGATCATAATTCTTGGGAACAGAGTACAAAGATGATTGAAAGTGTTATGCTAATACCTTCAATACTCCAAGTCAAGCCGAAGAAACACTCAACTGAGTAGTGACATCCCCAAAACAAAAGCTGCCATGGTGGACCCGTAGATTGTTCAAGCCACATAAATGAAGCACCCCATGACAACACAATTAAATCAGTCATGAGCACTTAGGAAAAGCATAAGCAAATCAGCAGCTATAGCAAGAGCAGTGACCAGATTTGATGCTTATCGTTGCTATCTTAAATGTCCATGTGCAGAGCACTTTGCTACTCAAAATAACACACAACAACAAACGCTCACAAGCACAAGTCAACTCCAGCACATCACAAAAAGCAAAGTCAAGTAGCTCCAACTACACCAAACACAACCAACAACAGATTTCATCTCACATGATAAAGGAAATGATAGTTAAGAACCAATATAAAAGTCGATATCATAAAAGTAAGAAGCACATCAGCTTGAGGCCAAAAAGATGCACTTGTTATTGATTAATCTTAGAAGATGACTGGAGTTGTTCTTCCTTACCTCAGCTTGGGATCCATCCATGAAAATCAATGAACTCTTTGCTGACTTAGAAGGCCCTTCACTAAGAAAGCCGTTTCTTTCAACATTACTCATGGTCATGGCAGCCTTCATCTCTGCAGGTAAAATTTGGTACCTAGGGGCAGACTACGGAGAGTGTATAGCACGGAGCAGTTTAAGGAGAGGTGTGATTTCTCCATTTCATCTTCGATGGTTGTCTTAAGAGGGAAAAAGAAGATTGGTTTTTGATAATGATAAAAGCTGTATAATAAAAATAAAATGGAGAACGTAATGTTCATAAACGGGGCAAGAATTCTGGAAGGAGAGAAAGGAAATGCAAAATGTATGTCTTGTGCGCACCTAAGTTAAACAAGAAGGATAAAGAAAAAGAGAGAGAAATGAAACAAAAAGAGAGGGTGCAAGGCAACCTGCGCACTGTGATGGAAAAAAGCAAATTTTGTCTTGTCCCATGTTAGAATAAAGTAGAGCATGTCCTATACCATATTGTACTGTGGCTATGGAGTTGTGACACGTCCCTAACGGTACATCTAAAAAAAATGAAAACAAAACAAGCCAAACAGGAAATGGAAGACACAACTAGCACACACCCTCTGCGTATCAACACAGAAAATGGCCATGGTAGATTCAAATAGTGTAGCTTGGTCAACATATGTTGGCTTTAGTGTTTCTATAAATGCACTACTCAGTTTGCAACGATGGAACTCGGTTCAAGTTGGGATTTAAGAGCTGCTACAACAGCATCTTGAATAGTACTTGAAAATGCAATTTAATAAAGGACTCCAAAATATTAAACACAAGTGGCTTGTATCATGAGGGAGATACACCAAGAGAAAAGTGACCTAAGTTTGGAAGTGCCATAGAGTTGGGGCAAAGAAAAGATATGATGCCACAGAACATTGACGTTTCATCTGAAAAGCCTATAGAGCATAAATTGCTGGATTTACCTACTAATGAAAGAACATTTAATATTGGCAAGAGTAGTACTGGTGAAAGGCATGATACTCGCCGAAAGATGCGGGCTGGCTTCCGTAAAGAAGGTGCAGGAGTAATTTTTTTTTGTGTCCCTAAACCTGAAAAAAAAAAGGGAAATTTATGGAAGTTAGCAAACATTATATTGATGATAAAAAAAAAAAAAAAAGAAAGGTTAAAGTAAATGATTCAGTAAAACTTGCAAATTATTTGATGCCTCGTGGTACCGGACCTCGCAGATTGAAAAATGTATCTAAGATTGACATTAAAGAAAAGCAAACTACCGAATCAAAGTCCTAGATTCCAACATTTGGAAAACCACGTGGTGCACCAGGTAAAAAATCTAACCAGGAGAGTAGCTTTCCAACTAGAGTTGCTGGTAACAGTAGGAAAGATCATGTAGGAAAAACTAAGGATTCATCCGTTAACTCGGAGAGTCCATCAGGAAAGCGTAGTGTAATGGGATTTGGATCATTTTCTGGCAATAAGGGGGCTGAAGGTCCCTTCTTATTTTCTTCTCTAGCTCTTGCATCTGATGCTACATCATCTAAAAGAATAGCCTCATCAACTACTAGAGATGATAAAGGGAAGCCTTCTTCTGGCACTGGCAAAGTGTCCAAGAATGAGGACAAAGGGCCTAATAACAGTAACCATGCAAAGCCATCAGTCTCCAAAACCATTTTGATAATGATCCTGTGAAACAATGATCTTGACACTTGAGTGGGAAATAAAACAAAATCCTAATGATCGAATGCAGGGACAAGAAAACATATGATCAAGAAAAAATGATTGTAAAACACCGAAATGGTCATATAACCAAATGGTAGATACCAAGCAAAATTTTAAGGTTGTCTTTTAAAAGTACGTTGGTTAAGGAATTGCGTCGAATAGGTGGTGTTCAAGGTCTGCCAACTCTTCCAAGTTAAAACTGATGGCTCGTCAAACTTAGTTGGCCACGACAACGAAGCTGGTGGGAGACGATAGAAGAAAGTCGAATCCGTAGAGAGACAATGTGAATGATGATGATGTAGTTGGCCACGACAACGAAGAAGGATAGGTAATAAATTGATGGCTTTGCTGTTTTGGCATTTTATGGTTTCTTAGTGTCCTATTTGGTGTGAAGGTTGAGGATGACATCATTAATTTCATCAAATAATGCCCTTTCTTCTTCTTCTTCTTCTTTCTTATCACACCCATCAAGTAATACTGCAACTAAAACTACTACTAATACCAGTAACCATATAAATCCTGTCAATGATTCAACCAAACTCTCACTTCTCTTTCAAATCCCAACTTAAAAAAAAAAAAACCACTTGCCCTCTAAAACCCAACATCTATTTTGGATAAAACTTAACCCTCCATCGTGCACTCCAACTGTTCAACGAAACGATTTCAACACACCCCTTACCACCATTATTATCATCAAACTCACTGCCTTTCTTCAATTCTTTGTTATTCAGCCTTGCTAAGAAGAAGCACTACTCGATCGTGATTTCCCTTTACCAAAAGTTGGTTTCTTTTGGGATTGTTCTTGATTTTTATGCTATAAGGCTTTTGATGGTTTGCTTTTGTAGTGTTGGACGTCTCAATGAGGGCTTTACTGGGTTGGGTTCCATGTTTAGGAGGAATTATAGGTCGGATACTGTAACTTATACGGTTTGGATTAAAGGGTTGCTTGTGGAAAATAAGATCGATAGAGCAGTAGCTTTGTTTGATAACATGTTTATCTTGAATTGTTGGCTAAGTATTGTTACATATGGGACGGTGATTACCGGGTTGTGTCATGCTAGTAAGGTAGGCGATGCTGTTAAGTTGCATGAACAAATGGTGAGTGGCGATGGAAAACATGGTGATGTTAAACCGAATGTTTTTATTTATGCTGTGATCATTGATGCGCTATGTAAGAATGGGTTCATAGATAAGGCTAAAGAGATTTTTGCGGAAATGAAGGGGAGTGTTATTTGTCCTAGTGTAGTACTTTATGGTTCATTAATTCACGGGTTGTGTATTACCAAAAGGTTGGAAGAAGTGAAGGTTGAGGAACAGAGAAAGAGAGAGAAAATAGGTGCCAATGAGTGACAGGAATGTTTTTCATTTGTGCCTTAAACCAATCAAACAAAGACACCTCTTTAATAATACAAAAACATACTATAAATATGCTAGCAAGAGCATATGAGAATATGGATTTGAAAATATGTGAGCTGAAATAGTCTTGAAATTTATGGATTGTGTGGGCTAGACTTGGTTCCTTTTATTTGAGTCAATCCACACAAAAGTCTTATGAAAGGAAGATGTGTATGTGTCTATCTGACATACATGAAACTTACAGTTGACAAGAAGCAAACGACAAGGATGTGAAGGCAATAAAATCATGTGAAAATTATGGATTCATAGAGCTAGTCATACAAATGAAGAGAATATTACATATTGCAGCCAAACACCAAGGTTGATGATAGGCATGCCAATAAAACTTTATCGGAGAGATAGTATAATTTTAACTCGAAGAGGTTGATGTGGTCAAGATGGTATCACAAGAGTTGATACACATTAAGCAGCAGTGCAGCTAAGTTGTAGCGCACATGCGCTGGATGAGACTTTTGTCATTCAAAAAGGGTTGATTAATGCCCAAACCCCTCTGATGAGACCCGAAGGACTTTGGTCAGGGGGCAAAATGTAGATGTACTGATCTTGTTATAAAGGCCTTTAGCCTAATTTTTATTTGGATTTAACTCTCTAGGTTAAAGTGATAGGGCTTAGAGAGTTAGGCCCAACCAATTGGGATGATCATGGGAGTTTTGGCATGGTAGGCTTGGAATAGGGCTCGTTGGAATTGGCCTGCCCAATTCCAACCTTTCTCAAATTGGCTCACACACATTACAATGAAGGCCTCAATGGGCTTGGGTCCACAAGAGAGCCCACATTCATATCCACAATGAGAAGGACTCATCTTAGCCATTGATCGTCTGTCTCATCTGACGGACGACATCGACGGCCAGATTCTCTATAAATACTCTTAGTCCTTACCTCATTTGGACAAGTGAAATCTTGGACAAACACCGCTGTGCTGTCGGATTTTCATTTTTGTGAATCGATTACTTGACTCACTCAAGAACGCACACGGTATTCATGGTACTTAGTGAGGTTGGTGCTTTTTAGCTCCCTCATCTGTCACACGTGTGTTAGAGCCTATGGAGACTGCTTACTTCTCCTCCCTACACGATTCCCTCTTGATCATCCTTGCACGTGTTGTTTCCCTAGGTCACGTGTAGCGTGATAGTCACGCGGCACGCACGTGATCGTTGCATCCGGATTCATACCCACACAATAATAAACAAGAAATCAAATCATGACCAAATTTAATTAGAAAGAAAATGAACTTAATAACAAACAATAGGTCATATTTACGATGAATATTTGTCCAATATTACTTTCAACATAATGAGATGGGAAAAAAAAAAAAGAAAGCCACAAACAAGAACACAAGTATAACTTTGTTTAATTTGTAGTCTAGTGCTTCGATCTTTTCTTGGTTGAAATTATCAAAAGATGACTCCTGCTGATGAATGCACTGCAACACGCTGCTTGCTGTTCAACACATCAACTGGTAAGAATCACGAATGAGTTTGACAGAATACTTAAACAAGATCATTACCCATAATTTTATAAAAGAAATATAATGTGAATATATTCATTTCATGAAACAAAATGTTTAAAGTGACTGAAAAGAAAGACAGTCTGATACGGTGAAATTAATTTCCGTAGGACCATTGTCATTCATTTTGTTTTGTTTAAACATGCAATTTTACTTGATTTAGCTTTGTTTTCCTCTCTTTCCCCCTTGAACTGGTTCAACCTGGCAGATTGACGGGTTAGCCATATTGATCCACCTATAATCCATCCAATTGCTAGGTCTCACATGGGTCATGATCCTTACGGTTAGGAGGGACTGTCGGGCAGGATCCGCCGATGGCAATTCGGATTGGATCGACTGTTTGACTTGACTTGTGTCTATGTCTAGTTTCATTCCAAAGGCATAATTAGTAATAGTATCATAAAGTTTCAGATAACCAGGTGAGAATTACCCTTCATAAATGGACTAATACAACTAGTAAGAGTAAATGATTAAAAAAATTACCTTAATGATTGTGCCTAATTGTACTTAGGGTAGCAAGCCAAATGTCGTACAATCTTATAGTGTTTAAGAACATTTGGAATTGACCACTGATACGAGAATAAGATACTTTAAAAACACTAAAACAAAGTAAAGATCTCTATATAGTGTAGTTAGTGATCTCTTTATTTCATTGTCCTTACATATAGGTAATTCTGATAGTTGTATAGCTTTTCATGAGGGATCATTTTAGTTAACTTGCCGCTAGTTTCTTTATAACCTTCCACATTGTTTTTTTTTTTTTTCATAAAATGTAGTTGTGATTTATTTTAATATATTTATTAAATTGATTTGTGCGTGGGGTTAGAGAATTTCTTATATGTGCCTGGTCTGGTAATTTGTTGCTATGCCAAAATACTAAATGTATAGTGACAACAAAACTACTTGTTTATTTAATTATTATACTATAAAATAGATTTATAAAATCGATGTGCTGAATGATCACGATATAGCTGGAATAATAATTATTTGGCCATAAAATGAATTGGTCATGGCATTTCAATAGTCAACATTGTTATGTGGTAGCGCTTCCGAACACATAGGATGAGAGCTCTATTTGTTTGGCATATATGTACCTCTTTGTGTGGCCATTTCTTTAGTCAATAGTGGTCCATCAAAGAGCACCATCGATTGTTTTGGGGTAGAATTTTAAATTATATAATGAGTGTTTATGTACCCCTTAAGGGGTACCCCTTTTTTTTTTTTTCTTATTGAAACTTGATATCTTAATTTACTAAGCACTGGTGACATAACAATATTCCTAAAACCATGGTACTAGAGGGCGTAAATCCATATCTCACTCTAGATAGTTAGGTATGATGATTGCAGTCATATGCTTGAATGCAGCATTACATATACTTGCTTAAATAACTTGCTAGTTATTGCTTGAAGTGTGGCCGTAAAATATAGCTCATTGAGTTGTGGTTTGCTTATACCCCTATAGTTCATTTGCAAGATTAATGTATGTTGAGATCTAATAAACGTTGAGTGAAGTGTCCTCCACAATTAGACTCCTTGAAGATAGACAAAAGTATTTTTAGATAAATGTAGAATATGAACTAGATGAATTGAAAAATTACACAAAACCCTATTCTTTATAGGATCTAGTACCTAATATTACTGTTTGGTAGGGGATACTAATTCTTTACAGTTCTGGTGAACTATAGGATATTGATTTCCATAGTTAACTTGAGATTAATGAATATATTGTGTGTACAATAATAAGCTATGAAAAATACGTAAGTAAATAGAGTATTATTACCTCTAATTTGTAAGATGATTGTTATATTACGGATATACACATGTTACAACAACTTTAGGAAAATGTTATGATAGTTTCACTTTTCGATGATTTTTAAAAGAAAATATAAAAATTAATATTTTAACTTTATACAAAAATTAATTAGATATCTGAACTTTAAAGTAACCAATTTAATACAAATTAATCTTTTAATAGGCATTTCTAGTACCTCCTAGACATTGTTTGCACTGTGTTGATGTAGATGCCCTACCCAACCATCGTCTGATACCTGCCATAAACACTATGGAATCCTTCTAAAGCTTAAATAAAAATAGGATACTTACGAACTAAGATAAAAAGGAAAAACAATAAAAAATCAAATATGTCCACTCAACCATCTTCTTGAGCATAAGCTAAAAAGTGGGTCAATCTGGATATGAGCATGAAAGCAGTGTTGAAATTTCCCGTCTTTATCGTGAGACATTATGCTCTAATTTGGATTAAGATATCAGTTGAGATCCTTTGCTATTTCATCGGGAAACTTGGCTCCAAACATGATCAATTTTCTGAACACGATCTAACCCACTATTCACGCAAGTAAATCTCGCATCTACGTCTTATCACGTTCAACAAACTCTGTGATGGACAGAGTAATATATAAAGGAACGTGATGTTTTCTGTAAAGGTCCCTAAGCCTACTCTCTTAAAAAAAAAATTACACCATCAAAGTGAGTGAGTAAGGGTTTAGAAGTGCCAGGCAGAAACTAAAGAGAAAATCAGGAACAAAACTCAGTTGAATCGTGTCTTACATTCATTTCGCAACGGCTGGAGGTATGTACAATTCTCGCTTCCGCTTCTGTCTTATCTGTGTTCATAAGGTTGTTGAACATGTTGATACGAATTCAAATGTCTAACATTTGGTATCAGAGCCGCTTGACGCCTCTGCCTTGCTCTATGATTAATTGATTCAAATTTGGTGTTACTTTTGACTCTCTATTTTTCTGTTGTTTAAAATGGTTGGATCACCATTTTCTCCTGTCTTATTTGTGTTTACTCATAAACGAATTTTTATTTTTGGAGTGATATTTTTCGAGTATATATGGAAACAGAAATCTTTAGATGATGAGATTTTATTTTTCTTTTTCTTGCGTTTATGTGTTTGTTTTGGGTAATAATAATAATAATAATAAAAGGAGGAATCTCAAGGTTGCAGACGATACATATATGATACGTGTATATGTGTTTTAACTTTAGACAATGTGGTCTATCTGTTTCAGTCATCTAAAGTACTTTAAAGGATGTGGTTTAAAAACTTCCACGGTAGACGACTTGAATATACTATATATATATGGATTTATTGGAAAGTCGGAAAAGAAGCTGTGGGTTGCTCGTTGATTTAACTATATATATATTTATATATATATATATATATATATAATCAATGTTGAAATTCGGAAACGTTGAATGTTCTCCCTGATTGAATAATCTTGTTGGGGATTGGAATATTGTTTCCTTTTTGCTATTGGCACTGGGCCCACTTATAATTCTTAAAACCTCTGCAGCAACATCCTATTATTATTATTATTATTATTATTATTATTATTATTATATTATGATGGTTAGGCTATATAATGAATTCCGTAACAACTGCACTCCTTTTAAATTTGCATTGCATTTCGGAAGAATGTCATCAAGTCCATAATACTAATTTTAATGTGTCTATTTTTTTTTAATTATTATCGTGACATTTAGTTAAATAATTTTACACATTAAAATTAGTTTGTATTGATTATCAAAGTAAATAAATTCTTGCTTGCTTGTTATGAATTTAATTACTAATATTATATGCTTATATTATTTATTTAGTTATGTGTATAATTTATGGTTTATCATTATACATGAATTGTGATTAGATAATATAAGTGTGTTAGAATTAAGTTCATAGAATATTACTTATAATTTTATGCAATAACTGAGCTTAAGAATTTAATTAATGTTTAAGTGATCCATGTAATTTAAATTAATTACGGAGTAGCCACAACATCTTTAATTAATTAAAATTATATATAAATGATTTAAGATCACATATGGAAATTAAACATTAGTTGTAATTAATTATATGCGATATAATAGATCTTATCCTATAGGAATTTTTGTTATATTGTGTATGATTAATTAGGATAAAATATCAAATCATATTTTCTAATTTACCCACAGGGATTAGAAAAGGGAACATGATTTGATGGCTTTATCGCAAGACTTAAGATGAATCTAATTGAATTAAAACTTTAGCCCATAGGCAAGTTTTATGTCACCAGATTCATATTTCAACATGATTTTACATTGGTAAAATGTGTTCTATGTTAATTAGTCTCAAAATTTTGTAACATAAGTATGTATGTTTAATTATTGCAGCACTTCAACCTGTCAATTACTTTGATATGCGCTGTGATGTTCTCGAACTTAAAGGGGACAACTATAAAGTTTGGAAGGAGAGAATTCTCCTTCATTTGGGATGGATGGACATTGATTATGCCATAAGGAAAGAAGAGCCCCCTGCAATAACTGATACCAGCACTCCAGATGCAATAAGTCTTTATGAAAAATGGGAGCGATCCAATCGCTTGTCAGTTATGTTCATAAAGACTAAAATTTCTGCTGGTATAAAGGACTCCGTCGAGTAATATCAAAAGGTCAAAGATTTGCTAAAGGCCATTGATGAGCAATTTGCCACTTCAAACAAGGCAATGGCCGGCACCCGTAGAGCTTTCGACTCTGCGGCTCACCAGCATTAAGGGTATACGTGATCACATCATGTGCATGAGGGACATTGCGGCCCAATTAAAGGCATTGGAAGTTGAGTTGTCAAAATCTTTCCTAGTTCACTACATCCTTTGCACTTTACCTCAGCAATATGGTCCATTTAAGATATCTTATATAACACACATAAGATAAATGGTCAATCAATGAGTTATTGACCATGTGTGTTCAGGAAGAGGGCAGGCTACTTATGGAAAAGGAAAGGGAAAAGGAAATGGTGAACTTAACTACTCATGGAAAGAGCAAAAGGAAAGATCAGGCCAAAGATAAAGAGAGAGGGAAAGGGAAATGGAAAATCCCTCCGTAAAGGACATAAAGAAGGAGTCTGTGTGCTTCTTCTGTAAAAAGAAGGGACACATGAAGAAACAATGCTCCAAGTTCATGCAGTAGCTTGACAAGAAAGGTACTCAACTTTCACTTGTTTGTTATGAATCCAATATGATTGATGTTAATCATAACATATGGTGGATTGATTTTGGTTCTACAATTCATGTGACCAATTCATTGCAAGATTTAATAGACCTACCAGCAGGAAGTGAGTGTAACATCCATTCAGGCAATAAGATGTCCTCACATGTGAAAGCTATTGGAACATGCAGTTTAGTTTTAAGTTGTGGTTACATTTTGAATTTGAAAAAGACATTTTATGTTCCTAGTTATTCCAGGAATTTAATTTTAGTTTCTAGACTTGTATCAGATAGTTATTCCTTTAACTTTTCAAACTCTGGATTTAATTTATTTTATAAATCTGATGTTATTGGATATGGTACTTTGTCTGATGGTCTTTTTCTTCTTAATTTGTGAAATGATGATAACCATACTATTATGCACGTTCATGAAAATGTTGGCACAAAACGATGGGTTGTGAATGAAGAATCTTCTATGTTGTGGCATCGGAGATTAGGACATATCTCTATTGATAGAATTAAAAGGTTGGTGAATGATGGAGTACTTAGTACTTTATATTTCATTGATTTTGAGACTTGTATAAGTTGTATTAAGGGAAAACAGACTAACAACTCAAAGAAGGGTTCCAAGAGGAGTTCTGAATTATTGGAAATCATACATACAGACATTTGTAGTCCAGATGGATGCCTATTGTGATAAGTACTTTGTCTCTTTCATAGATGATTACTCACGGTATATGTATCTCTACTTGCTTAACAACAAGAATGAAGCATTAGATGCTTTTAAGGTGTTCAAAGCTGAAGTAGAGAAACAATGTGGAAAACAAATTAAAATCATGAGATCTGATAGAGGCAGAGAATATTATGGTAGATACACAGAGAGTGGACAAGCAATTGGTCCATTTGCGAGGTTTCTTCAAGAGAATAGGATTGTTGCCCAATACAGTTTACCTGGTTCTCTAGATCAAAATGAAGTAGCTGAAAGGAGAAACTAAACATTATTGGACATGGTACGGAGCATGCTTGCAAGCTCCAAGCTTCCTAACTCATTGTGGACTGAAGCTCTTAAAACAACAGTGTATATATTAAACCGAGTTCCAACCAAGGCTGTCAAAAGGACGCCATTTGAGTTATTTAAAGGATGGAAACTGAGTTTGCGACATATACGCGTTTGGGGATGTCCGTCTGAAGTAAGAGTCTATAATCCACAAGAGAAGAAGTTGGACCCAAGGACTATTAGTGGATATTTCATTGGATATGCTGAAAAGTCTAAAGGATATAGATTTTATTGTCCATCTCATAGCATTAGACTTGTGGAGTCAAGAAATGCAAAATTTCTTGAGAATGACTTGATTAGTGGGAGCGATCGATCTCAGAGCGTTGGTCTTCAGAAAGATCATACAAAATGCTCGATGTACACTTCAAGTAACGGACTGATCGTTGTTGTTAACAACACTCCTCCAGTTTAAAGGCATGTTGAAGAACCAATACAGCAGGTACCACAAATTGTTGATTCTGATCCAGTAGATACTGAAGTTCAACAGATGTTTGAAGCTATTGAACAACCGGCTGAACAACATGATCATATTTCTCAAGAGAACGTTGATGCAACATTAAGAAGATCTACTAGAGTAAGGAAATAAGCAATTCCTAGTAACTATGTTGTGTATCTGCAAGAGTCTGACTATAATATTGGAGTCGAAAATGATCTTGAGACGTTTTCATAGGCTATGAGTTCTGAAAATTCGTACTTGTGGTATAGTGCCATGAAAGAAAAGATGGATTCGATGGCAAGTAATAGAGTCTGGAATCTCGTTAAGTTGCCTGATGGTGTAAAAGCCATTGGATGCAAATGGGTCTTCAAAACAAAGAAAGACTCACAAGGCAACATTGAGAGACATAAAGCAAGACTCGTTGCTAAAGGATTCACTCAGAGAGAAGGAATCGACTACACAGAGACATTTTCTCCTGTATCTAAGAAAGATTCCCTTCGTGTAATTATGGCATTAGTTGCACATTTTGATTTGGAGTTGCACCAAATGGATGTGAAAACGGCTTTCCTTAATGGTGATCTAGAGGAAGAGGTTTACATGAAACAACCAGAAGGATTCTCCACTAGTAATGGTGAGCATTTGGTTTGTAAGCTTAATAAATCCATATATGGATTAAAACAAGCCTCCCGTCAGTGGTATTTAAAATTCCATAATGTCATCGCCTCATTTGGTTTTGAAGAGAACATTATGGATCAATGTATATACCAGAAGGTTAGTGGGAGTAAAGTTTGTTTTCTTGTGCTATATGTGGATGACATTTTGCTTGCATCAAATGATAAGGATTTGCTATATGAGGTGAAACAATTCCTCTCGAAGAACTTTGATATGAAGGATATGGGTGAGGCATCTTATGTCATTGGCATTAAGATCCATAGGGAAAGATCTCGAGGCATTTTAGGTTTGTCTCAAGAGACCTATATCAACAAAGTTTTAGAGAGATTTCGAATGAAGGATTGTTCACCAAGTGTGGCACCCATTGTGAAGGGTGACAAATTCAGCTTAAGTCAATGCCCCAAAAATGAGCTTGAGAGGGAACAAATGAAAAACATCCCACATGCTTCAACCGTTGGAAGCCTAATGTATGCTCAGGTCTGTACTAGACCTGACATTACATTTGTTGTTGGGATGCTAGAAGATATCAGAGTAACCCAGGTGTTGACCACTGGAGAGCTGCAAAGAAGGTGATGAGATACCTTCAAGGGACAAAGGATTACATGCTTATGTATAAACGGACTAACAATTTGGAGGTTGTTGGATACTCCGATGCAGACTTTGCTGGCTGTGTGATTCACGAAAATCAACATCTGGTTATATCTTCATGCTTGCCGGTGGAGCCGTGTCTTGGAGGAGTGCGAAGCAAACCTTGACTGCTACTTCCACTATGGAAGCTGAGTTCGTATCTTGTTTTGAGGCTACATCACATGGTGTATGGTTGAAAAGTTTCATGTCTGGGCTTAGAATTGTAGATTCTGTTTCTAGGCCATTGAGATTGTATTGTGATAACTCAGCTGCTGTATTTATGGCTAAGAACAATAAGAGTGGTAGTCGAAATAAGCATATCGACATCAAATACTTAGCCATAAGAGAACGTGTTAAGGAAAAGAAAGTGGTCATTGAGCACATTAGCACTGAGTTAATGATAGTGATCCTTTAACTAAAGGCATGCCACCAAAGAATTTTAAGGATCAAGTAGTAAGAATGGGACTTGGTTCCATGATGTAATTCTTCATTGTATATACATTTGATGTTTAATGAAACTCTTATTCAATTGATGCTTTCTCATTTGGTTTTGTGTACACGTTTGTTTATTCATTTTGAGAAATATCATTAAGTTTGGACCTCGAATAAACATTGGGTTTATTCATTAAGTTGTATGGGCTTGAGAAACATAGTGTATTGTAATACATGGAAGATAATACTCATCATTGGAGGACCTATCGCCATGATTCATATATTTTGTTTCTTGATACTGGGATGTTAGGTTCTCTTTATTTTATTTTGATGATAACTAAAGAAGAATAAAATATAATAAGTTTAGTGTGCAGTGTGCAGCATATCAGACAGTATAAAGAATTCATCAGATAGTATAAAGAACTGTCACGTTTTCTGGTTCTTCATCAGACAGTATAAAGATCTGTCACGTTCAGATCAGGCTTTCTAAATCGGATTTATTGGATTGATTTTTTCGCACAAGGAATTAATTGAAGGCCTAACTCCTTTATTAGATATTAGAAAGTATATCTAATATGTTTCACACGGAAGAATTAAGTTTCATGAGGATTTTGAATTTTCAAGATGCTTAATTCTTTTTACTGTTCATCTTCTTCAAGTAGCTTTCTGTTTCAGATGAACAGTGATTTCTTCTATCTTCTTCTTATCACGTGAAGTGTATCAAGCTGAAGATTGTGGTTAAAAAAAAAAATTCTTCGGATAAGGAAAATATTCCAGCAAAGCGTCTTATGCGGATTTCTCTCCAGATTTGGTTTTCAAAATACGAGATAATTTTTATTCCATCCATCTCTCTCCTCTTCCAACGACAAATTTTTTTTTATGGATAAGGATGAAGTTATTGAAGTCCGGTGAACTGAAGAAAAAAGACCAGGATATTCTATATATATATGTATAATGTTTCAGGAAAAATAAGAACAGAAGATACAAGATTGAAAAAAATCCAGAATTACACGAGCTGAAATTTTACTGTCAATTTTATACTTCTACTTCATCAGACCTTCTGTCAGACACTAGTAAAATACTAGTAAGACATTTTGTGCAAAACTCCAAACTTATTTTCTTCTATGTTCTTGTGCTCAAATACTTAGAGTGTTTATTGTAACTCTTGATTGAAGATTCTCTACTCTTGTATTAAGTGTGTTGAGAGTAGTTGAGAGGATTACAAATAATCTTGTAGTCTGTGTTTAGCCAATAGATATAGGCTTGTGAGACAGAACAAGATTCGATTGGTGTTTGTAATCTCTTTTTGATTAATTGGATTAGTGGATCGACCGGTTGGAAAACGGATCCCCAGCAGTGGAGCTGGAAGAGAGGACGTACTCGCAAGGAGGAACCTCTATAAATTTCTGGGCTCATTTAATTTTCTGCACTTTATTACTCTGCAATTTTTATTGATTATAATTGTTTATATTGTTGTTCAAATCTTTTTCTTATTAAGTTCTACAAAGCAACAATATTTATCTAAGTTATAATCTGAGTCTATAAATTATTTGTTAAAAGAAGTTTCCAAAGTTTTTAATTTGTTAAGTGTTTTCAAAATTTTTTAAAAGCAAACAATTCACCCCTACCCTCTTGTTTGCATATCTGGGACCAACATTTGGTATCAGAGCAGAGTTCTTTTTTAAGAAAAAAGTGATCAACTATGGAAAACACTATTACTATTGCTTCAAATCGGATTCCATTTTTTGATGGAACTAATTTTCCCTATTGGAAATGCAGAATGGAAACTTACATCAAGGCCACTGATTTCTCTTCTTGGCAGATTATTCAATATGGCGACAAGCAAGTTGTACTCAATGACAAGAGTGAACTTGATGATGATGAAAGAAAGAAGCTTGAGATGAACAATGCAGCCAAGAATATGATCCTGATGAGCATTTCACAATCTGTGTTTGCAATGGTTTCATCATGCAAAACTGCCAAAGAAATTTGGGACAAACTCTGTGAAACCTATGAAGGAGCAACAATGATCAAAGACACCAGAAGAAGTGCTCTCATGCATGACTATGAATTATACAGATTCAAAACGGGTGAAAGTATCTCTGATGGCTTTAATAGATTTACCTTAATTACTAATGAACTTGCATTGCTTGGTAAGGAATTTGATGACAGTGAACTAGTAAGGAAGATTCTAAGGATCTTACCAAGTTCGTGGGATTCAAAGACAAATGCGATAGAAGAAGCTCATAACTTGGACACGCTGAGTCTAAGTGAACTAAGAGAAAAGCTTCAAGCCTATGAATCCAAGCTGAAACATCAGCAGGAACAAGAGAAAGTCAGGAAGTCTATTGCTTTTAAGGCATCGGTTGAGAAAGATCCATTGTCAGACGATGAGTCAGACAGTGATGATGAAGCTGATGATGTGAATTTACTAGCTAGGAAGCTCTCAAAATTCTTCAAGAAGAAAGGTAAGCGTACTAACCGAAGTCCTCGTTATGCTAATGATCGGTTTAAAAGTGATGCAGGAAATCTGATTAATGAAAAGAAGAAAAGAAAGAAAAGAAGAAAGAGAAGAAAGAAATTGTGTGCTACGAATGCAGAAAACCAGGACATATCAAGTATGCCTGTCCAGTACTTATGAAGAAAATGGAAAAATACAAGTTAAAGCAGAAAGCACTATGGCAACATGGAGTGACTTAGATGAGTCAGACGCGAGTCAGACGATGCATCAGACAATACAGAAGAAGCCAATCTGTGCTTTATGGCTTTATCTGAGGTAACTTCTGATTCTGAAGATGAGATGCCAGAAAGTATTCGAAAGCAATTTAAAAAACTACTAAAGGGCATTTCAAAAGCAAATGAGAAAATTGAAGTTTTGAAAAATGAGAAAGAAGCTTTAAGTCAAACAAATCAACTTTTAGCTGAAGAAAATGACATCTTCAAAAATGATATTGAAGTTTTACAAAGTGATAATGAAAAATTACGCATTACTCAAGATGTTTTTAAAAAGGAAAATTCTGAGTTACAATCACAAATTAAAGAACTTAAGGAAAGAATGGAACACATTTCAAAAGATTTAAGTTCTACTTTTCGAAAATTTTCTGAAAGTGATGAAAAACTTCAAAGGTTGATTTCTTCTCAAAGACTTGGTAATTCAAAAATTGGTTTAGGTTTTGATCAAGCCGAATCTTCAAACCAAACTAAAATAAAAACTGTTTTTATTAAAGGAGAAGAAACAAAAAGTAAAATACCTGTTAATTCTGGTAAAATTACTATGAATTCTAAATCCTTTGTGCAAAGAAAAAGGTATGTCAGTCAATATCATCAACAAAATAATCATTATCCAGTCAGACGGTATTTTAGACAGTCCGTCAGACGGTTTGACAGAAGATACCCAAATCAGTTTCAAAAGAAAACGGTAAGATCTAATTCCTATGCTTGTTTTCTTTGTAACAAAGTGGGACATATTGAGAAAAATTGCTATTACAAAAATTACAAGCTCAGTAAACAACAAGCTACAAATTTAAATTCTACGAGCTTGAGTTTTGGTGGACCCAAACTAGTTTGGGTTCCTAAGAAGGTTTGATCCTTCCTTCTATGATTACAGGAACATGGAGCACAAATTAAAGGAATATGGTATCTTGATAGTGGGTGCTCACGTCATATGTCTGGAGATGCTTCACTGTTCACAACAATAGAATGGAAGAATGGAGGATATGTCAAATTTGGTGAATAGTAAGGTGAAAATAATAGCAACTGGTACTATCGGATTTCCTCCAACCACAATCGAAAATGTCTCTCTGGTAAGAGGTCTTAAACACAATCTCTTGAGTATTAGTCAGCTTTGTGACAAAGGCTACAAGATGACTTTTGGTAAGGATAAAGTAGAAGCCTTTAATCAAGATGGTGAAAAGATCTTTGAAGGTTTTCGAAAAAGGAATATATATATGATAGAGCCCGCGAAAGTGGAAACTGAAAGTTGTTTTTTAACCATGCATGATAACATATTTCTCTGGCATAAAAAGCTTGGCCATGTCAACTTTTCTCAATTGGAAAATCTTTCAAAGAAAAATCTTGTACATGGTTTACCAAGAATTTTTATAAAAAATGATGTAAGATGTGATACATGTTTAAAGAACAAAATGGTTTCAGTATCACATAAATAAAAAATTTGATTTCCACAAAGCGTCCTCTAGAACTTCTTCATCTAGATCTTTTTGGTCCTACTCGCACCTTAAGTCTTGGAGGTAATAAATATGGTTTGGTAATTGTCGATGATTTTTCAAGATTTACATGGGTATTTTTCTTAAGACATAAAAATGAAGCCTTTCAAGTCTTCGAAAAATTTTCAAAACAAGTACAAAATGAGAAAGGTTTCTCAATCATTAGCTTGAGAACAGATCATGGCAAGGAATTTGAAAATGAAAGCTTCATGATTTTCTGTGAAGAAAATGGAATTAAGCATAATTTTTCTGCACCATATACTCCACAACAGAATGGAGTTGTTGAAAGAAAGAATAGAATAATTCAGGAAATGGCTAGAAGTCTCTTAAATGAAAGTGGTATTGCACAATATTTTTGGGCTGAAGCTGTTTCTACATCATGTTATATTATTAACAGAGTTTATGTGAGACCTTTGACACAGAAAACAGCATATGAGCTATACAAAGGAAGGAAGCCTAACGTCTCCTACTTCCATGTTTTTGGAGCTAAGTGTTACATCAGGAAGTCTGGATTAAATCTGGGCAAATTTGACGAGCGAGCTGAAGAAGGAATCTTTCTTGGGTATTCTCAGAAAAGTAAAGCTTTTCGTGTTTTTAATAAATCCTCTAAGATTGTAGAAGAGTCTATTAATGTTAAATTTATTGATTCTTCTGTGATTGATGTGTTTGATGATTGTCCTAAATCTAAACATAAGGATGAAAGTTTAAACTCTCAAAAAGGGATAAAAGATGAAGCTGAAAAACCTTCTGAACCTCAGTCAGACGTTGCGTCAGACGGTATATCAGACGGTAACGCAGAACCTCACAGCTTGAAACTGAATCTTCTAGACCTTGGAGATTTAAACCTCACCATCCATCCGAACAAGTAATTGGTAACATTGGAAGTGGTGTTAAAACTAGATCAAGTTTTAAAGATTTTGAAAACCACTTTGCTTTGCTTGCTGATTTTGAACCTACTTCTATTGATGATGCTTTGAAGGATAGTAATTGGATTAATGCTATGCAAGAGGAATTAAACCAATTTGAAAGAAATGAAGTTTGGGAATTGGTTCCTAGACCTAAAGAGAAAAGTATAATTGGAACTAAATGGGTTTTCAAAAATAAAGCCGATGAAAATGGAAAAGTAGTAAGAAATAAAGCTCGTTTAGTTGCAAAAGGTTACTCACAAGAGGAAGGAATTGATTTTGATGAAACTTTTGCACCTGTTGCTAGATTAGAAGCTATTCGATTATTGCTTGCTTTTGCATGCTTCAAGAATTTTAAACTTTTTCAAATGGATGTTAAAAGTGCTTTTTTAAATGGTTATATTAAAGAGGAGGTATATGTTGAACAACCTCCAGGATTTGAAGATCCTTTTAAGGAAAATCATGTCTTTAAACTCAAAAAGGCTTTATATGGTTTAAAGCAAGCTCCTAGAGCTTGGTATGAACGTCTGAGTGCTTATTTGATAAAAAATGGTTTAAAAGAGGAAAAATAGATACTACTTTGTTTTTCAAAAATCTTGATAATGATTTATTAGTTATCCAAATCTATGTTGATGATATTATTTTTGGTTCAAATAATGAATATCATTGTAGAGAATTTGCTAAGTTAATGCAGGGTGAATTTGAGATGTCTCTCATGGGTGAATTAACCTTCTTTCTTGGTCTGCAAATCAAGCAAACATCTGATGGAATTTTTGTCCATCAAGAGAAATATACAAATCAAATTGTCAAAAAATATGGATTTGAAAGTGCAAAACTTAATTCAACTCCAATGAGTTCATCATCAAAGTTAGATCTTGACATTTCTGGCAAAAAGGTAAATGAGAAGCTTTTTAGAGGTATGATTGGTTCTCTCTTGTATTTAACTGCTTCACGACCGGATATTCTATTTAGTGTATGTTTGTGTGCAAGATTCCAAAGTGCTCCAACAGAAACACATTTGTTGCTGTTAAAAGAATTTTCAAGTACCTTTCAAACACTTCAAAATTGGGCATATGGTATCCAAAAAATAACAATTTTAATCTAATTGGATACTCAGATGCTGATTATGCTGGTTGTAAAATAGATAGAAAAAGCACATCCGGTACTTGTCAATTTCTTGGTGATAAGTTAGTTTCTTGGTCTTCCAAGAAACAAAACTCTGTTGCTCTATCAACAGCTGAAGCAGAATATGTTTCTATTGGAAATTGCTGTGCTCAAATTTTATGGATCAAACAACAGTTGAGTGATTATGGCTTATGTTTTGAAAAAGTACCAATCAAATGTGATAATACTAGTGCCATAAATCTAACAAAAAATCCGGTTCATCATTCGAGATCTAAACATATTGAAATTCGTCATCATTTCATTAGAGATCACGTTTCAAATGGTAATATTGAAGTTGAATTTGTGCCAACTGATCAATTTGCTGATATTTTTACTAAACCTTTGGATAAAACAGATTTGAGTTTATTAGAAATGAAATTGGAGTGTGTAATCCATTTGCTTGAATGAAATTTTTTCTTGAGTCAGACAGTATGTCAGACGTTGATATTGAAATCTTTCAGACAAAGTTTTTATATTAAAAAAAAAAAGGAGGGAACCGTTTTCTCTTCCTGTTTCGAATTACCCAATAAAAACTTCATTGGTAACTGTCTTTTATATCTTCTCTTTCTCAATATCTTCGTTTTCTCTTCTTCAAATCAATCTTCAAAAATCATCATATGCCTCCACGAAAATCATCCAGAGTTGCTGCTGTCTTCTCTCGAGCACGGTCTTCTTTAACTCCAATGGAGATATCAGACACTGATTCTTCACTTCTCCACAATCTGATGAACCCCAATCAGATGTTCCTAATCCAAACCCTAACCCTAGCAACTCCATTCATCTCTAGTGAACGAACCTCATCAGATCAATCTAAAGAGAAACAGATTCCGTTCAAGAATCAGACGATGATGACTCCTCAAAGGTTGCTTCGTCAGATAGTTCGTCAGACGAACCTAGGGTTCCTGCAAAACAGGTAAAGAAATCTTCTTTATTCTAAGAAGGGTTCTGGAGTGTCTCGAACTGCTGTGAGAGAAAATTCTAAAATAGGGGAATGTTATTTCATAGATATAAGCTTCTTTGTAGAAGAGGGTTACACATTGATGAGTTTCTTGAGGAAATAAAATGCAAAAAATTGTGTACTCTCAAAACCTGTGATTATGGAGAAATTGTTCTAGAATTCTATCGAAATCTTAATCTGGAAAAGAAGAACAAATTGTGTTCTAGGTTTGCGGTAAAGATGTCACTTTTACTCGCAAAGATTTGATAAACTTCTTGGGATTAGATGATTGTGAGGACTCAGTTGAACTAGCATTACTTGGAAGACAACAGCTGTTCAACTTGTTGAATGATAATTTCGAAACAAAGGTTGAAAGAGATGTTTTTATTTTACAATTTCCACTGATTGTCAGATTACTGCATAAGATAGTTTGTTCATGTATTTTCCCGAAGCAAGGCAGTAGAACATCTATTTCGGTGGATGAAAAAAATAATTTTAGGAATGACCAAAAAGAAAAAAGTAGATGTTGCTGGGAAACTTCTGTGTCATGCTCTGACAAATGCAAAAAGCAAACCTTTTGGACATTTGATAATAAGTCTGCTGAAATGGAAGAAATTCAAGCTTCCAAAAAGGTGTCCATCGTTTTGAGCTAAAAAAGGTAGATGCACACACACTGCATCACATGGGAATTCATTTCCAAGAAAAAGTGTGGTTCTCCAATGATATGGCAGTGTATTTTGATCCTAGACACACTACAAGGGAGTTGCCATCTTGGATGAAGTTCAAAAGGGGAGTGTTTGTTGATAATAGACCCAAAGCTGTTTCAGATGTTAGGTCAGACAAAAGTGTTGGAAAATCTGACAAGAAAAGAAAAGGGAAGGCACCTCAGGAAGTAAGGAAGAAGAAGAAAAGTGATCCACTGTCTGGTCTAAAAGGAGTAGAAATTAAAGAAGGACACTCTCAAAGACAATCAGACACTGAGTCTGATTCATCTGACACTCCTGTTCACCATCAGACAGTAGATCCTGAGGCTTCCACTAGTAAGGATGTTGAGAGGATTAATAAGATGGAAAATGATCTTGCAGCAATGAAAGAGTTGCTCTCTCAGCTTCTTTCCCAATCATCAACTCCAGCTGCTGCATCTCAACAAATTCCTGTTGAGTCTGTCCAACCTAGTTCTCCTCAATCTCATGGTGAACAGACTCTTCCATCCTCTCCAAAAATGTCTGAAACTGAACCTTTAGTTGAATCCTATATATCTCCTACTCAGGATACCTCTCAGACTCCACATGATTCTACACCATGCCTGAGCATCATTCCTCACATGCCCTTGGATTTATCCAAGATTATAGCTCAGTATGCTCAATCTACACCATTCCTGTTCAATCTGTACAAGATCCACCTCAGCAACCTCCCAAAGAGGATCTTTCGTCTGCTTTAAAACGGATTGCTGATTCTTATGTACCAACAGGAATTCCTCCTAAGGTGACTCATTCAGAATTAAAAGATCTGCTGTCAAGCTTTGTGCAGTTCTTCAAAGAAAAAATCTGGTTCAAAATCTACATCAAAAGATGCTGATAAGGATAAGCCTGCCAAGAAACATGAAGACTCTTAATGTTTTGTTTTAGTTTTCGTTGATAAGTTTTTAGTTTTGTTGAACTGAATTTTTTTTACTGCTCTTTGTGTGTATTTGAACTTCAGTTTGTGGTTTTATTAATGCATATGATGTTTGTTATATTCTTAGCATCTGCTCAGGGGGAGTTTATTTGTTGATAACAAAAAGGGGGAGATGATATGATGTTATGATATTTTGGGATATTTATGTTTTCATTGAAATCACAAAATTTTTCAAAGGTTTTGTTATCATCAAAAAGGGGGAGAATGTTAGGTTCTTTATTTTATTTTGATGATAACTAAAGAAGAATAAAATATAATAAGTTTAGTGTGCAGTGTGCAGCTTATCAGATAGTATAAAGAATTCATCAGACAGTATAAAGAACTGTCACATTTTCTGGTTCTTCATCAGATAGTATAAAGAATTCATCAGACAGTATAAAGATTGTCACGTTCAGATCAGGCTTTCTAAATCAGATTATTGGATTGATTTTTTCGCACAAGGAATTAATTGAAGGCCTAACTCCTTTATTAGATATTAGAAAGTATACTAATATGTTTCACACGGAAGAATTAAGTTTCATGAGGATTTTGAATTTTCAAGATGTTTAATTTCTTTTTACTGTTCATCTTTTTCAAGTAGCTTTCTGTTTCAGATGAACAGTGATTTTTCTATCTTCTTCTTATCATGTGAAGTGTATCAAGCTGAAGATTGTGGTTTAAAAAAAAAAAAATTCTCCGGATAAGGAAATATTCCAGCAAAGCGTTCTTATGCAGATTCTCTCCAGATTTGGTTTTCAAAATACGAGAGAATTTTTTATTCCATCTATCTCTCTCCTCTTCCAAGGCAAATTTTTTTTTTATGGATAAGGATGAAGTTTTTGAAGTCCGGTGAACTGAAGAAAAAAGACCAGGTATTCTATATATTATATGTATAATGTTTCAGGAAAAATAAGAACAGAGATACAAGATTGAAAAAAATCCAGAATTACACGAGTTGAAATTTTACTGTCAATTTTTATACTTCTATTCATCAGACCTTCTGTCAGACACTAGTAAAATACTAGTAAGAACATTTTGTGCAAAACTCCAAAACTTATTTTCTTCTGTGTTCTGTGCTCAAATACTTAGAGTGTTTATTGTAAACTCTTGATTGAAGATTCTCTACTTTATTAAGTGTGTTGAGTGTAGTTGAGAGGATTACAAATAATCTTGTAGTCTGTGTTTAGCCAATTAGATATAGGCTTGTGAGACAGAACAAGATTCGATTGGTGTTTGTAATCTCTTTTTGATTAATTGGATTAGTGGATCGACCGGTTGGAAACGGATCCCCAGCAGTGGAGCTGGAGAGAGGACGTACTCGCAAAGGAGGAACCTCTATAAATTTCTGGTCAGTTTATTTCTGCACTTTTTACTCTGCAAGTTTTATTGATTATAATTGTTTTATTGTTGTTCAAATCTTTTTTTATTAAGTTCTACAAAGCAACAATATTTATCTAAGTTATAATCTGAGTCTATAAATTTTTGTTAAAGAAGTTTCCAAAGTTTTTAATTTTGTTTAAGTGTTTTAATTTTGAAAAGCAAACAATTCACCCCTCCCCTCTTGTTTGCATATCGGGGACCAACATGGGATTAAATGGATCAAGTGGGAGAATGTTGAAATTTCCCATCTTTATCGTGAGACATTATGCTCTAATTTGGATTAGGATATCAGTTGAGATCCTTTGTTGTTTCATCGGGAAACTTGGCTCCAAACGTGATCCATTTTCTGAACACGATTTAACCCACTATTCAAGCGAGCAAATCTCGCATCCACGCCTTATCACGTTCAACAAACTCTGTGATGGGCAGAGTAATATATAAAGGAACGTGATGTTTTCTGTAAAGGTCCCTAAGCCTACTCTCTTTAGAAAAAAAAAAATTACACCATCGAAGTGAGTGAGTAAGGGTTTAAAAGTGCTAGGCATAAACTAAAGAGAAAATCAGGAACAAAACTCGGTTGAATCGTGTCTTACATTCATTTCGCAATGGCTGGAGGTATGTATAATTCTCGCTTCGGATTCTGTCTAATCTATGTTCATAAGGTTGCTGAACATGTTGATACGAATTCAAATGTCTAACAAGTAGGTCGCTCTGTGGGTGAGGGTCCAATTGCGAATCAAACAATGGCTAAAGGTGTAGGCTCAAGTTAAGCTTTAACCAGTGTGGACTTCTTCTTTATTTTGAACAACGTGATTGCACTACCTCGTGGAACCACATGATATAATGACTAAGATCAATGGGTGGTTCAAATGGCTGTGGTAGTTGGTGTAGCGAGTGGTATACGAATGGATTCAACGTGGTCGGGATTTGTTTTTGTTACGGGTGGTGGTTGGTGGGAGAGGTAAGAAAAAGAACGGGTTTGGTTGCTGTTGTGGTTTATGACTGGGTATAAGTGGTAGTGGTTGAAGTCGTCAAGTAGTTGTGCTGTAAAGGGATGGTGTGCTGGTGGTTCAAGCTCAACTTGTTGCGTCAGTGGTTTACGGTGATGGCAGTTGAGTCACAAGTGGTTTGTGATTGTTTCTATGGTTAGCTTAGTCAAGTGTTCAGTGAGTCGGTTCAAAGTCGTAGTTTGGTGGCATTTTGGGTTACGTTCAAAGAAGATGAACTTCACTCCAATTGTAAGTGATTGATGGTGAATTAGGCTTAAAGCTTGAGTTTTTAAGAGGCTAGATATTGAAAGGAGTTTTATGAGGATGATTTTGTGTTCTGAAGCAGAGTGTTTGACGTGAAAAGCTAGAGAGAGAGAGAGAGAGAGAGAGAGAGGTACATAAGTATGGTGGAGTAGTAAGAGAATGTGAAGTGACGAATTTTTTATTTGCATCATTCAAATATATCTTCATGATGATGGTTCTTTGCACCATTTTGGATGCTAACCTGGGTGATGCGGTGATAATAGGTTTTGAATCATGATTAGACGATTTCTTTGTTTTTTTGTTAGTTTTTCCATAAGTATTTTGATTATGATCAGTGTTTAGATTTCTTTTTTTTGGATACACGTTAGGTAGGACCATGCCAAAAAAAACAAGGAAAAAGGAAAAAAAAAAAGACTAACCCGAGAACCAAATATAATAGTTTTTTTTTAAATGGCTCAATTCGATGAGGAGTAAACAATTAAAGATTTGGTTTAAGACTTTGAACCGTGAACCAAATCGGTTGAATTTTTTTTTTTTAAATGGTTTGGTTCAATGAAGTGTAAATAATTTGTGGTTTCGTTTAAGACTTCGTATCGAATCAAACTATTTTACATATTAAAAAAAATTCAAACATACTTTTATTATTTCATTAAAATTATGTCTATCTCTTTAAATTTTTATTTAGATATATGTTATTCATGAAAATGGAATTATATTGATCATATCATGTTTCAATTGTTGAGTTGTGTTCACAAATAAGTTAAGCTTTAGGTTTTAATCTCTAGTATTCTAATTTTTCTTTTTTTGGCTTTACAAATTGGTCCACCTTTGTTGCTCACTTATTTATTGTTTATGTAATTGATAGTGTATTGATCAAAAGTACAATGAATTAAATTTTGCGTCTTGTATTGTTATAGCATATTCTTTATAAGTTTTACATATTTATTTGGATTAATAACTAATTTAAAGTATTATTTATTTGTATTTGTATTTGTATTATTGATAAGAATATGTAATTGAAGTGCCTCAATAGAATATAGTTTTATTTAAAAAAAAAATGGTTTGAACAACAAATTAAACCGTACTAAACTGTTTCTTTTTTATTCGAAAAAAATTACAATTGGAACTAAATGATTATTGTAAGGTCCCGACTTACCCCAATCCAATGATTAGGCATGCCTAGTCCCCAGCCATGTATAATACTTAAGTATTACACGTAAGGCTATCTATAAAGAAAATATTCATGTCGACTGTTTGGTCAACTTGCTTATAAAACAAAACCTTTATAAAAGCTACTCAATATGAGTAGATCATCATCACATTTATACATTACTAATACCAACAGATAGGTACTTCAAAGGATTACAAGATCTTTACATTTTTAGAAACATGAAAGAAAAGCCTTGCTTCTTATAATGCAAACCAAAGGCTTATAAACAGGCCTTTAACAAAACTTACATTCAACTTTAAAAATCTTGAGAAAATCTTTTACAAAAAAAACTTCACTTGAAGATAAGGACCCTACTTGTTCGACTCCTCTATAAACTCTTCACAATCTGTCCCATACCCCAAATCATCATAAAATTCATCATCAGCAACACCTGTAAGACAAAATGTGAGCCAAAGGCCCAATACATAGTAACACAAACAAATATAAAGTGGCATGCATTCTTAATCTAATGCAATGTAATAATCATTGAATTATTTATCTATAATTAAGTGTAACAAATCAACATTAGAGTATTCAAATTTCGAGAATAATCCATAGGAAAGCTGAGGTTCCTAAGTAACAGCATTTGCTTAGGGGGATTGATATAAGTAGCTCGAATACTTATATCTCCTATAAGAACATCTACAAGATAATAGTTTCATCTAGGGTTCACAGCGGTTTTTCATCTTTATTTAATTTAATCCATAATATCACTTAATTTAATCAGTCTCATAAACATGAACTAAATCATATTACTTCCCTTTAAGAATAAGTAAATGTTATGCCAATACTGTATCCCCTATTGACTACCCACTAAGCCGCTTATAAAGCATTATTGCATCATATCAAGGGGTGGCCTAAGCGCCTAACTACTATGTTGACATCATCAACTAGGTTGCCACTGCTTGGACCAGATTAAATGGCACACACATAAACAATTCAAACACTTTTAAGTCGTCTTTGTTTATAGTCGATTTTATAAAATGCCCACCCTAGCATTCAATACTCAAGTTACTGCGTACCTGAATAAGTTTTTTTATCCGGCAAAGGATCAACAAACAAATACAATTGGGTAAGGGAATATGTAAGATAAAAAATTCAATTCATATAGCATCACTATAATCAAATACGAAGTCCTTTATCACATATAAATATAAATAAAAACTCATATTAAATCACAACTTAGAATTATACACATATCCATATAACACATTCAATTATTTTTAAATTTCAAAAATTAAATATTATTAGTTTTTTTAATGAAAGAACACGGGTAGGTACACGATCGTGTTTCACCCTTTGTTTCTTCATATTAAAGACACGCCTAAAACAAATCAACATGTTCTCATGGTGTTTCATGTGTGATTTTAATTGAGAGAAAGGCATGACATGATAGGGTACACCATGTTCCAGTCATTAGAGGTGAGCATACGGGCCGGGCTGGACCGACCCGCTAATTAAATCGGCTAGGCCATTTTGGCCCGCTTTTAATCGGACCAAAATTTCTTGGCTTGGACCCAACTTGCGGACTCAACGGGCCAACCCGCTGGCCAACATGAATTTATTTTTTTATTTTATTTTTATGTTTATTTTGTGAGAAAATTGAATATTTATATATTTTAGTGTTTTTTTTATATATCAATGATTAATTTTATTGCTATTTTAATTACTTGTATATAAAAAATTATTTTAAATAATTTTTTGGATATAATGTTATGTTTAAATTAATATATATGTACTTCAAAATAATATTATTATGTATGTGATGTGTGTATAAATCAATCATCCTTGATAGCATATCATAAATAATCATTAATATGTTGTTGCTGTTATTATTGTTGATAAATTATTCCTCTTTTTTTTTTTTTTGCTTTTTTTTTTATATAGTTGGCTAACGGGTTAGCCCGCTTTGACCTGCCAATTAAATGGGTTGGGCCAATTTGGCTCGCTTTTAAAAGGGAAAAAAAATATTGGTCGCGGCCCGCTTTTTTAAGTTGGTAAACGGGTTGGCCCGCCAACTCTACTAGTCATGCTTCTTTTTAAGTTAAAATAAAAGAGAAATATAATGCAAAGAATGAGTCGTGTTTTGTCTTAGTGAGAAGCACAGCAAGATAGGACAAGCCATGTTCAAGTTGTGCTTCTCCTTAAACAAAAACACGATGAAATAAAATGAGTTGTGTTTGTCTCGTGTTTCATTTATACCCAAGTGTTTTGGAGATTAGAGAGAAGCATGTTTAATAGGAGCAACCGTGCTCTAGCAGTGTCTCCTTGAAAATTAAATTCCTTAAGAAATCAGAGAGAAACATGGTAAGACATGTATGACCGTATTCCACCCATGCTGTCACAAAATTCCTTTGTGTAAACACACAGTGAGAAGCATGATGGAATTGAAGCCGCTATGTTCCCCTTGTGTTTCTTTTTGAGTGGTCTTATTTCCAAGGCTTGATAAGATACACGATTAAAAACATTGCCTCGTGTTTCCTTTGTGTTTTGCTTCAAAAAATAGGGCATATACACTAAACACTCAAACATCAATTTCTTACTTCTATCATCTTACATACAATCAACACATATATTTAACAACTTCAAATATACATAAACTCTACATATACTTTCTCAAACAACGTTCGCTTCAACATTGTGACACCACACAACTACACCATTTCACTCATCTACCAAAACAACTACAATTACTTTCACTACTCATTTATCACAACTTCAAGAATCTATCTAAGTCTCCAAATCAATTCAGCCCATTAATATTACTTTAAACTCACTAGATAACAATTAAAACATAATTTTAACTTCATGAAGGAAACAAATAAGTAAATGATTATATAAGCATGCAAAACTTTACCTTGTATAGCTTTAACTTGAAGATGAAGTCTTGATGAGAAATATTTAGGCAATTTGTGAGAGTAAAGTTGATAAAAGCTTATCTTTCTTACTTCTCCTTAAGGTGTTGGTTTTGGTCTATTTTTGGAGAAGAATTTTTGAGAACTTTACTTGATAATTATCTCATGAAATTTGCCTTTGACTTTTTGTATCATAAGATATTTGTTTTTGAACTTGGGCTTAGTTTCTAGGATAAGACCTGAATTTCATAAAGAAAAGAATTGGGCTTGGTTTTTCTCTAAAGAAATTTTAAAGCAAAAGGACTTAACAACTTAATACAAACACAAGTTTCATTCTAATGTCTAATTATAACAAAAATACAATTTTTATCTACTTTAACATACACTACACATACATACACTAGTCATGCAAAACATATATATATATATATATATATATTAATTAAGTTTAATGAATTGAGGATATTTCAATTATGTTTCAAATTAAACGAAAAAAATAAAATTGAATCATTATATATGGTTAAGTTTGATTTAGGGGTCAAACTAGATTGGGCAACATTGTGCCCAACCATAATATTAGGAACTTAGTGGCTCTCTTATCCATGTCAGTAGATAGAGTAAACAAAGTTAAGTGGATAGTAGAAATAGTTATGAAAATATCTAATGGTATTTATTGAACTTTAAAAATTCAGTTACCTAATTGAATTTTTGTGTAAAGTTTAGGTACCAAATTTGACATTTTCTCTTTTTAGAAATATGTATGAATTGATCTAGATATCAATAATAAAAAATTGAAATCAAATGAAGTTAATGGAAGCCAATTGAAGTCATGTATGGATTTAAATGGCATAATCTTTTTTTTCCTTCAAAATTTCCAATGTAGCTCTAAATAAAAAACATACGTTTAGGAAAATTCAAAGACCCTTCAGAAATACCAAAATAAAGTAAATTAAAATCTAAAAATGTTGTGGGATGAAGGATTGTAAAAAAAAAAAAAAATCCAAATTGTGACTCTCCTCTTGCAAAATTATGATTTTGCCCCTAACCGAGAGCCAACAACGAATTAAAAGTTGAGTTAAACAATTATAGGGATAATTACAGAAATAGTACCTAAACTTTCCAAAAAGAATAATCAGGTATTTGAATAAACTTTTTGTGGACTTTTTTCATACCTCATTAAACTTGTTTCAAGTGTAAAAGAAGTCAACGAAAACTTTGTTTAGGTACCAAAATAATCAGAACCAACCTTTAGGTATGAAAAAACTTAACGAAAACTTTGTTTAAGTACCAAATTATTCAAAACCAAACCTCAAGTACCTAATTATTATTTTACGAAAGTTTAGGTATCATTTTTGTCATTAACCCACAATTAAATTAGACATTCTTGAATTAGTTAAACTATTATTACCCCATACAATCACTTAAAGCCCTAAATATATTTAAAACTAGTTAAAGTTTTTACACAAGAAAGATTTAGACTCTTGAAATCTTGCTACATGGCATAATGCTAGAATGAGATCATTTTCCCTATCTAAAACCTTAATTTGCCCTTTCCATTTCCCACATATATTTCTTTTCTTTTTCTACCACCGCTTTAAGGAATCCCTCCCCAAAACCTAAGGTAAGCTTCTCTAAAACCTTAATCCTTCATAATGCTAAATGAATGGGATTAACAAAAGTGTAGCATTAATTAACTCATATGATGTCCTTTACACGAGGAAATGGAGAGGATGAAGTAGTGTTACAAGAGGAAGGAGACCTACCGTCACAACAAAATACTGTCAAGATAAGCATGAGCTTTTAAGATGTTGTAATGTGAGTATTTTGGTATTTTAAGCATGAAAACTAACTTTGTCGAGCTAATACATGCTTGGGGTGTTAAGAAATCAAGTTTTAGAGTCATTTTGGAGCTTGGAAACCCATCTTTCAGTTGGTGCAAACCAAGAAGATTCTTGAGTGAGGTAAGACTTTGAAAATAACTCATTGTATCGAGGATATAGCATGTTCTAGGAGTAGGATTTTTTCAGGATGATGTTAGAGTTGTAAAATGAAGAATTCATTCATAAGAATTCTGAAAATTTTAGAAAAATTTTGAAGAATTTAGGGGTTGTTGTCATTTAAGTGTTTTACAATAGGCAAATTTAGGATTTGAACATAAACATCTACCCCTTTTAAACCCCAAAAGATGTCCAAGAACCCCTCTCATAAAAACACTTGAGTTTAACTTCAAAATAATGAAAAATTAAAAGAACACAATCAATACACAGACTTGTGGATCAAGCCTTGTAACCCTCTAATCCCATAAACATCGAATAACTTATATTTCTAGAAAAAAAAACTAGGCTAATACATGGGGTCGTGTTTCTAACTGTTTATATCTCTAACCGTAATCTCAATGTTTCCTAGAAAAACAGAGGGATATACAATCTCGTGTATCATCCTGTATACCTTCCTAACCTTGAATCAAGGTGATCCACCACTAATTCACGGGTTAATGTGTCTGGCTGTGTAAAAGAACATGGCATATACATGTGCCCATGGACCTACTCATGGATTTTTCTAGCCTCTCATAACTTTGTCAATCTTAACCCAATCGAACAAAACTTGATGCGGCTCTTTCCTTAATCTTAAATAGCACTCTGAAGACTTCATAACACAAATTTAATAAGCAATGATACCTTATTTAAAAATACACATCAAGTAATTATGTTAAGCTCAATAGACTCTCCCAAACTAAAGTAATTCATACTCTATATTTGGAATAGGATACTAAGGGCTATACAAGATTAGTGAACTATGGGAATTTATTCTTGGAAGACGAAGAATTAAAACCTACAAAAGTATAGCCCATTGTGGGTTGGTTAGTCTAAGCACGAAAATTGACCCTAACCTACACAATTAACTAGATAACTCGAGTAAATGAAACAAACGATAACCTAAGAAGAACATAGTTGATACACAAGGTTGTGCATCTACCCATGTACTCTCTAACCTTTCTCTCCAATCTTTTCTAGAAGAGCAGGACTAGTACATGAGTTTGTGTACCTTCTTGTGTTCCTCTTTGTTGCACCTAAGCTTAAACCTAGAAATACATGGCTGATACATGGGATCATGTATTTAGCGGTGTATCTCTCTATCTTAAGACCCTAGAAGTACATGATTCAATACATGGGCTATGTTCTTAGCCATGTATAGGAACATGACAAGATACTTTGGTTGTGTACCCAGTTATGTATTCCATTATACCTTATGCTTAGGCCCGTACACGACCCGTGCACCCCTATTAACTCTTGTTTGGACTTAAATAAGCCTTTACATGGAATCCTTAAGTAAATACTATTAAAAAGGGATTGAAGATAGTTAATCTTGAACTAATACCCAACTTTGATTATGAATAGTTATCGGAAATCGAGCTTCAAAAGAGATAGAAAGTTGAAACCAATTGTTTGGTATGCAGTAATTGCATGTTGCTTACTAAGGTAGCAATGATAATAACATGATTAAGAATTCAAACTTAGCCTAATTGAGTGTTAGTTATTGCTTGGCTACTTGCCCTAAGGAGTGGCATCCTCGAGCTAAGTGTGAGCTCGATCACAACTTTAGAGGATGTAGTAGATTTATGCACTTAGGGTCCCCATGGATGGCATGGTAAGACTAGGTGGATAGTTGATGAGGATTCTCTAAGACTAAACAATCAATTATGAGTTAGAGTGAAGTTGTAATGGAGTTATACAGAGTATGGACCATTGCATAAAATGTTGCAATGGATTGTTCTCATTTATAGCTGACTATAAGGGGATGATCCGAACAAGACTACTTTTTATTTTTCTTTTTCTAGCAAGTTTTGGGGACTTGTCAAACCCCCCTCTTTAGTGCATGATTCATTGAATGAGCCCTATTCCTTTTGTTTGGCAGGAGTTATGAGTACTTTTATGCATATTGGTGTTTCCAGGACGTTGGGAATGCCTCGTTTATGAACTTAAAATTAAATATTCTAAATTGTGGTTACTACATTAGAATAAGAGTGCACGATGTGCATATGTGTGCTTGTTTCACTCTGTACTAGGCTTCACAACTCATTCTTTAACATTTTAGGTTTTGTTAATGGTCCATTGGAGATGAGAACTACATGGGAAGACTCCATTAGTTTGCGTTGTACAAGATATTAACTTGTATTATTTGTAAAAGAGAGTTTTACTAAAACTTCATTTTTCAGTTGGAGGAATGTATCTAATTAACCTTTATTTTATTTAATTTATTTAAAAGGACTACTAGGTCCAAAATATTTTCAGGATAAATTTTTTTATCTGATGGCCCTGTGGGCAACCTTTATAAACAAGTAATTTGTGATGTGTAATGGCATATCTTAAATAGGTTAATTTTTACATGTTTGAAATAACTCAAATCATGGAAAAACTAATGATACACTACTAGAATTTTTTTACAAAATAATAAAAAATTCTAATAACGATTTCTCAATTTTAAATTTGATTAGTACTCACTCAGGAAAGGAATGGCTTACACATAGCGTTTAGAGGTGACATATGAGGTCTAATTGTCACACCTTATCCGCTCGAGATGGGGGGCCGTTACAGTGTAAAACCCTTAAATCGTTGCTTTGAAGTTTTGTGATGGTTTACATATTTTCATAGTTACAGAGTAATAAAACTACACTTTAATAATAGTTTGATTTGTGGAATGAAATAAGTTGGAGTAGAATTGTAATATTTAGGGATTAAGATATAGAATAGAGAAATAATAATTTTTACTTATAGTTCTCTTGAATCTCATAGTAATGTTAAAAAAAAATTAAAGAACAGACATTTCTTTATTTCTACATTATAATTCCTTATTTTGTAGCAATATTATTGTTATGGAATAAATTTTTGCTAACTAAATACGTAAATAAGTTTATGTGGTAGAAATAATTATTCAATTCACCACTATGAAGTCAATTATGATTTTTTAGTTATTACACGATGTGCCTACAATTTGAGGAGTTTCAAATCTAAGTTGAAATCTATACGTGTAACAATAGTTAAATCTTAAATTAAACTATAATTCAATTTTTTGTATATAAAATGTGAAAATAAAAACGATATGTACAGACCATTCTAGATATGAAACACTTGTATTGAACATAGAATGGTTATTAGTTGAACTGGCCATTAGCATTATGCACACTCGCCAAAATTCTTATAGGTTTGCTAATAATAATTTGAGAGTCTAATACATGTCTATGGTTCATATATAAAATAATTACTAATATACCGTTTGGATGAAATTAATTACTAATTTCCAATTGTAAAATCGCATTTAAGAAACATGATGTTCAATTTTACACATAAATCGCATGAAAGAATCGCGATTTAATATTTGAGCAGTATCGTAATATCGTGATTAATAATGGTAATACTAGTACAAATATCACGATTAATAATGGTGATATTGCTCCATACATTCAAACACATATCGTGGCTTATAATCATGATGTGCATGTATATATCGTGTTTTAGAGATGCGATATACATGCGTTTACTGTTCATTCGTATATCCTATGACAAAAATGCGATTTTGATATGATAAATTAGTAATTATTTTCATTTTAACCTTATTGAAGGAATTAATTTCAATTGGTGTTCTAAACAAGAAATTAATTCAAAATTTGATATTATTGATAGACATAATTAGACTGAGGGCCCAACAGGCCCAACACTGGTAAAGTGGCTTGCTCATGACGTTCCCAAGGCCTACTAGGTGCTCCAGGTCATCTCGAACTAAGGACTGAGGCTACTCGTTAGTCCAAAATCCTTAGAGCATTTGGAAACCCAACTTGAGATGTTCCATTACTAGGATTCCATTCTCTCTTACTAAGCCCCTAATTGAAAATATCTCCTCGTTTCTCAACACCACCTAAGAGTTACAACAAGTCTCTCTAGTTCTCCACATCTCTAGAAGGATAACTTAAACCTTCTTGGAGGAACGACTAAGAAAATGGTTGCCACCCTTGTCCGGCCGCCCTCCATGAAAGACTAGTCCTATTACCTTGGGTTTATGTCAGGTAACCATCGAGGACCATCCCAAATAACATAAAAATATTTTGTGGGCATCAATTCTAGGATGACCATATAATAAATACAAAAAAAGTCTTGTGGGAGGTAAACAAAAAACGTAACCAAATTTAATATAATTAAATCTTGCTTCTATCATGACCCCACACTAGCATTAGAGTGGCCACATTGGACCATTTTCGGCACACTATTGATGAGTTTTCTTTGATTGCAAGCTTATCGAATTTCTAGCGATAAAATATCATCTGGAATAGAAGAAAATTGAATAGTGAGTTTGTCACAATGTTTGAAAATTGATAAGAATACAAAATCCTTTAAAAATAGCAATAAACTCAATAACATTCAGGACTCATGCCTAAGGGTGGGCACCAAACCATAATTTACGGTTTGGTTTTTTTTCATCCTAAACCAAATCGTTAACTAACGGTTTGGTTTGGATTATAAATTTTTTAAACCATTAAATAACGGTTTGGTTCGATTTTGGATTACGATTTAAATCAAAATTCTAATTTTTCTAGTTTTTATACATTTGTGTAGATTCTTAAATATTTATATCATTTTATAAAGTTGATGTTATAAACCATAACAAAATACTTTATAAATTCATCATACTTTTAATCTATAATTCTCTATAAAATCAATTATCCACCAATAAAATACATTCACTAACCAATACATGGTAAATCATAATTTATGATTTTTAATATAAAATTCATCAATGAATAAAATGACCTGCTGACAAAATATATTAAATAATTAATACATAATGAAAGTTTATAACTGAATAAATAAATTTCATACTTTACAAAGTTAAAAGCTAAAAAAAAAATAATAATAATTCATCATCAACAAAAAATTACATATCATGAGCTTAAAAAAAAATTAAAAAACGACAAGTTAATTTTAATTAATATTCACCAAATAATAAATATCAAATAAAATCATATAAATATATAGTAAAATATTATTATATTTTTCTAAAATGGTTTGGTTCGGTTTGACGGATTGGTTTGGTTTACCTTCTAAACAAAACCATAAATTTACGGATTGGTTCGGATTTGAAAAATTTCAAAACAAACTATGAAAAAAATCATATTTTCGGTTTGGATTAATTCGATTACGGATTGATTTGGTTTGATCGATTTTTTTGCTCACTCCTACTCATGCCTATAAGTTTAAAGAGCGTTTTCTCAAAAGATAATAATAAAAGGAGGCTAATGAACCCTAATAAACCTCTTAAAACATGAGAGAGGCAAAATTGCAAGAAATGACCAATATTCATGGTAAAAGTGAAAAAATTGACGCTAACGTAGAGCAACCGTACGGAAACCATCTGCGGGTGTCAGACTCATAGCTCTGCGCAGCACAACTTCAATTTTTGACGTTTTTAATTTGTTAGGCCGTTCTTTAGATCACTTTTAGAGCTTGATTGTTGTTTTGGCTTAATCCTCGATCCATTTATGACTAATTTGTTTCTACGATATCACACAATGAACGCAAGCGTTCAATCTGTACCAAAGAAATGGTTTTAAGAGGTGTTCGATTAGATATTTTTATTATCATATTTGATAATTATTGTTTGAACAGTCCTGAGGATACATGCCAAACTATTGGTTTTAAGAGTTAGTTCAATAATATATTTAATTGTAACATTTGATAATTATTGTTAAACAATCGGGAGATGCACGTCTCTAATTAGTAGTAATAAATAAAATATGGATATACAAAATGCTAAAAGTGGATGTGAGGAGGAAATTCTATAATTACAGACCCCACAAATAAAAATTACTCAAATACTAATTATATAAAATTAATTATCAAAATATCGACGCAGAATGAATATGAAACACCTATTAAATATGTGATTTTCGTATAAAAATAAGTGAATTATCATTTCAAGATGCTATTCATCTTAAAAAAAAAAAAAATGAAACACCATTTGAAATGTGATTTAACATTATATAATATTTGGTTGAATTGCATCTTCAAAGGGCGTTTCACGTGTAAATTTATGAAATACTTATTCGATATGCGATCTTGCATTGGTATTTGTGTAATTATTTTTGTATAATTTTCATTTGTGTAATTTTTTCTATAAAGTTAATAGACACGTGTTTCATCCGGATGTAAGAGGCAATTAAACCTTCCTTTTTCTCATCGTTTGAATTCAAATTCGAAATCCCAATACACAAGAGGTGTATGAACTTATTTAGTATATATTATACGTTGGTAGTATATAATGTTCACTTTAGGGTTGCAAAAAAGCCGAGCTATTCGTGAGCTATTCGAACTTAGCTTGTTTCAGATTTAGCTTGGCTCAAACTTAATTAGTAAACAAGCTGAGTCCGAGCCTAAAGTAAGGTTCGTTTATTTAAGTGAGCCAAGTTAGAGCTTTAATTTAAACCCATGAGCCGGCTCGTATAGACATTGTCACAATTTCGAAGCTGAACTGTATCGAAACTGGAATAATTGGTTTTGGGTCTTGAAAATGAGGAACCGAAACCGGAACTGGAACCGTCTCCCAAGATTTTGGTTCGGTTTCAGTTTTGGAATCGTAGAACCGTTTTTTAAAGTAAAAAAAAATATTTTATATTTTAATAAAATAAATTTTAAACTAAAAATAATTAATTATTGGGTCTAAAAGTATTAAATTATTTAGACAAAATTTCTAAAAAAAATTTTAGAATGCACATTTATTTATATATAGACACAATTAATATCAATTATAACTAGTAATATGAGATAGTGAAATATTCTAGAAGATAACAAGAAAATTGTAATACAAAAAATAGTCCCATGTTATTAAAGAATGAATTTTGCTTTTAGTAGAAGTTTATATAAAGTAAATTATTTGTAATTTTAAATTATGTTTATTTTTATTATTGATAATATAACATTAAATATTGTAAATATGTAATAAATTTTACTATTCATATGAAATAGTATAAACATTAATAATTATATATTTAATATAATTTTTAAATTTTTTTTACATAATTTTTTTTAATAGAAGCGGTTGGAACTGCCGGTTCCACCTGGTTTTAAGCCTAGAACTGTCTAGGAACTGGAAACCGATAGTTCCTTAGCCAGTTCTAAAACCATCCAACCGGTCCGATTCTGGTTCTACAATAGCTAGTGAAGGTTCGGGTTCAGGTTTGGTTCTCAGTTTGGAACCAAACCGTGCCTATGTCTAGACTTGTAGACAAGCTTGTTTAAATTCGTGAATAGACTCACGTCTAGATTTGTTAATAAATTAGATAACATATTTATGAATTTTTTATACATGATATATTATCTATAACTACATGATAAAAACAATAGAAACTAATTTCTATTTAAAATTATGTATATATATTATAACAACACTTTTATATTATATTATATTATATTTTAAGTTTAAAAAAATGAAAAACATGTTATCTAAATGAGTTGTATTCAAACTTAAGTTTCAGATTTGATAAAAAGTTTGGCTCGACTTGACTTGTTTGCAACCCTAATCCATTTTGTTATTATTGGATTTTTATTTGTATCATATTTATATCTAATTTGTATTTATAATTTATCTGTATCATATTTGTTTGGCTAGTTTATAAGTAAAATTATTAATTTTTTATTATTTGATAAATATTTTATTTAAAAATAATTAAAAATACCGTACCATGAGCTTAGGATGAAATCATGAAACCAACTGATCTATGATTTAAATTTCTAAATTAATATTTTAGTGTTATACACGTTTTGTATTCTATGCGATCCAGACTGTTGGATTCAGAAACTTCCCCATCCGGCGATCTGATCTGGATAAAGACAGCCGAGCTGGACCCCATTTTTTAAGGAGGCTTATCCTGAACTTTTCCGACATCAGATGTGTCCTATATATAAAGCTGCCACCAAGTGCAAAATCGGGGGGAAAATTTAGAATCTGATTTCTGAATCGTTCAAATATTAATGTGTAGTCATACAACACATACGCAGGCCCTTCTCCTAGGCTTTCATTTGGGGATTGCAAGGCAATCCGGAAATCCTCCGCCAGACGATCGAGGAATTGAATTGCAAGCTCCCCAAAACATAAACATCGAATGTATGTTTTATTATATGTTCTCCATGCATTTACTCATTCTGTCTTTTTGTCTTTCATTTGATTTTCCTTTTTCCTTTTTCTTTCATTGATTTCTTCAAATTCTTGCTTCTGGGTATTGCTAGTTTACATCTTTTTTATTAAGGGTCGTGACCCAATGCAAGTTACGAATTTGCTTCTGTTTAAAGATTTGTACTTTCACATGTAATATGATCCTATGTGGATTTTAAAAACTGGGTTTAGTCATTTTTTATTTTATTTTTTTAATAGTATCCAGGTCCAGATAGTTTGGCTAAAAAGGCAATAGTGCAATGGCAAAACACGGTATACAACATGTGTAAACCAATGTCAATAGAGGTCAGAATGTCTAAGGTACATCCTCACCATGAAGCAATCAACAAATGGTAAACTGTTGTGTCCAGTGAGGCAATAGTGCAATGGCAAAACACGGTATACAACATGTGTAAACCAATGTCAATAGAGGTCAGAATGTCTAAGGTACATCCTCACCATGAAGCAATCAACAAATGGTAAACTGTTGTGTCCAGTGATTAAGATAGGAATTTCTTGACTTGATATTGTCAAAGGGTCCATTGGTTGTGTATGAAGTGTGTTTTAAGCTGGTTGTATTTGCCTGTAGATTTTTGCGAAGAAATTGAAAATTATAGTTGGCATTTTGTGTGGTTTTTGGGTTGATGCTGATTGTTGAGTTCTCGTGTTCTTAGTGTTGCATCATTATCTGTGACCGAAAATTGGTATTATAAGAAGTAAAGAATTAATGTTAAAGATTGTGAACTATAAACATTTCAAAGCAGCATAAGATAACCAAACGAAACTACCTTCCATAAACTAAAAAAGGAATACAAGTATTTGAACACACCTTGAAATTTAAAAGGGCAAGAAAAGCACTTATTAGCTGCTAACACATTCTTGATGAGCAAACCACCTTGTGTGGGTGTTGCTGTTGCTAGGTCTGATAATAAATCATTTTCCTTTATCCATTTTCATTATTGAATATAATAATAAATCAAGTTGAGCATCTTTCCCTTTTTAAACCGTATGTATTGCTTTTTGGGGACTCTTGACGATCTGGTTCTAATTACAGCATGCCTGACAAAGAATTCTTCACGGAGTATGGTGAGGCAAGTCGGTATGAAATTCAAGAAGTAATTGGCAAGGGAAGCTATGGAATCGTTGCATCTGCTATTGACACCCACACTGGTGACAAAGTAGCTATCAAGAAGATCAATAATGTCTTTGAGCATGTTTCAGATGCTGTGCGTATTTTAAGAGAAATTAAGCTTCTTCGGCTTCTGCAGCACCCAGATATTGTAGATATAAAACACATTATGCTTCCTCCTTGTCCGAGGGAATTCAAGGATATTTATGTTGTTTTTGAGCTGATGGAAAACGATCTTGATGAAGTTATTGATATGAACAAAACCTAACTCCTGGTCATCATAAATTTTTCTTATATCAACTCCTTAGAGGCCTTAAATATATACATACAGGTTATTGTTCTTTGCAATTCGTTGAATTATTGTTATCCGTTTTGAGACTCTTTGACACTGACCTAATATGCACTAACCCATCTTATTCTCTCAGCAAATGTCTTCCATCGAGACTTGAAGCCAAAAATATTCTTGCTAATGAAGATTGCAAACTGAAGATTTGTGATTTTGGGCTTGCTCGTCCTTCATTCAATGATGCACCAACTGCTATATTTTGGACTGTATGTGTGTATTGAACTATGATCTATTATGTTTCAGTCCTTTGGAAAATCCACTCCGGTGAAGCAAGATGGAAATGAATGTGTGCTTAATTTTGTATGTTAAAGATAATGCAGTAAAATAATTAAGTAGCTTAGGAAAAAATTGGATTTTGACATCCAACATGCAAATATTTTTAGCATGCAAGTGCATATTGAGTGAAGTTCAAGCATCTTTAGGCAACCATTCTGGCGATTGAATTCTACTAGACGGTGTGTAAATTGCCAAAAGGGGGGAAAATTATAATGATATGCGTATTATGGGAAGCGGCAATATTGTTTTGTCAAGTGAGGATAGAGCAATTCTAAAGTAGGAAAACATTCTACACATGGGGGCCACGCTCTATGGCATTTGTTTATTGCTTATTATGCATGGATCTACAAATTTTATTTTATCCTGCCTTTAAACTTCTAATTTGAGCTATTTCTAAAGGATTATGTGGCAACTCGATGGTACCGTGCTCCTGAACTCTGTGGCTGTTTCTACTCCAAGGTAAGTATGTGGTTTTCATATCTCCTTGTATTATGTCTGATTCTAATTGCCTAATGTGCTGTATGTATTCATTTGGCAGCATCAATCCCTTTTTTCCCCCTCTTTTCTGTACTTGCTCTTGCCATGTAGGAGTCTGAGTGGGTGAATTCTTCTTGTTATTTAAAGTAATTGATTTGGATGTGCAGAGCCATATCTCTATGCAAAATAGCAATCTAGTCATCATAGAAAAGATGGGTTGGCATCTGACTTTAGATCAAGCAATTTTTCCACTTGTTAGTTTTTGTTTTGTGCTAAAAGCAATGCATTGGCAACTTCATGTCATGTTACAATTTACTTCAAATTTAGTGGGCTCCTATATTGTTCCCTTTTCTGGCCAGTTCTGTGGCAGTTCCACATCATTTAGCTTGCTGATTGAGGTGGCCTCTAGTGAATAGAGCCACAAAAGGCGTAACCGCCAGGCATGAATCTTGCATTGTGCTTTTTCATGCATCATAATTGCATCATGCAGGTGCCCATGTTTACCTAGTATCAACTGGGCCTGAAGGAACAAACCATGTTGCTGTTCTGAAGCTCTTCTGCTCTTGTCACAGAGGTTGAGTTTTCAATCTTGTGTTTATTTCTGATTTGGAGGCCATTCCAATGGAAGAAAATTTTTCAAATTTGCTATTAATTAAATACATATTCATTCCTTTGGTTTGGTTGTTTTACCATCATGTTCTGCCATCAAGAGTATGTTCACCTGAAGATCCTATCTAGTGATTCTTTCAGGATTGGGTAACTCAATCTTTAGGCAGGGGGAACTGAAAGCGAGCTAATAGCTGGTTCCTCTGTGATCAAAGTTGGCTTGCCATGAATAACAGCTGCTGGCACACCTTTTTATTATCACATTACGTTACTACTGATTTTTGCATATTGTTCACTTTTGCAAGAATAAAGCTTGAACTTGTATGTTTTCAACTGTTCTTTGGGCATGCACTTTTAAAGTTGACGCCCTAGCGTACCTGCATGGTAGTCTGTCCTGTTAACTGATTTCTCTCTGTTTGTTGCATGTTGCAATGATTTCTTTTCATGTCGGGTATTCACAATTTTGGTTAGATTCCTTGACTTTTGACACCGTACAGCCTTCTCCAACCCCAACCCCCAACCCCCTGCCCCCTTCTTTTTCCTTTTCAATTTTTATCTGATTCACTGTATTTGTCCTTTTTTTTTTTTATAGTCTATGTCAAAGTACTTCTCTGTTAATATGTTTGAGATTTAATTCTTTAAAGTTCCATGTTTACCTGGAGCTCCGTGAACTTACATGTGAGGCTTAACCTTTTTTGCAGTACACTCCTTCTGTGGACATCTGGAGCATAGGATGCATATTTGCAGAAATGCTCACCGGGAGACCTTTGTTTCCAGGAAAAAATGTTGCACATCAGTTGGATCTCATTACTGATTTGCTTGGCACCCCCTCGGATGATTGCATCTCATGGGTTGGCTCCTTTCTGTTTTCTGTTAACACTTGGGAAAAATTCATTGACATCTTAATATACACATCCTCTAATTCCTTGGTTCATGCTTCTTAATCTGCAGATACGGAATGAAAAGGCTAGGTTGTATTTGAGGAGGATGAGAAAGAAACCATCTGTTCCTTTCTCAGAGAAATTTTCATATCCAGATCCATTAGCTCTTCGCTTACTTGAACGTTTGATTGCCTTTGATCCGAAAGATCGCATATCTGCAGAAGAGGTGAGAATATTTGCATCTCACTAAGTAGAATGAGATGTCTGGGGAAAAAAAAAAGAATAAAGAAAAACAATTAACCATAATGGAAGGATGATAATTGCTAATTCTTGCTCTTTTCCTCTTGGGTGTGCTAAAATTTTTCTGTCAACAGGCATTGGCTGACCCATACTTCCATGGATTGGCAAATATTGACAATGAACCTTCAATGAAACCCATTTCAAAATTGGAATTCGCATTTGAGAGAAAAAAACTGACAAAAGAAGACATAAGGGAGCTGATATATAGGGAGGTATGACTCCAGAAATGACACTGCTTTCATTGGTGTAATTTTTTATAATGTTTCATGATATGAACCATGTTAAAGCAAACAGATTTTGGAGTATCATCCACAGATGCTGAAAGAGTATCTTAAAGGTTCAGATGACAGCATGTTCATGTATCCAAGGTGAGAATCTATATGGATATTCTTAAGTGCACACAAGATATATAAATAAGTAGATGAACCATATCTTGAAACGCTTAAACTCTTAAACGTTTGTTTCCTGATGTTTTGGAAGTTGCAGTCCTGGACTCTTAACTTAAAAGTAGGGAATTCCCACTTCAGAGAGTATTTTCTCCAATTCTTCTTCAAAGAATTCAACTGCAACAAATATATAATATATATATATATATTTTTTTTTTTTTCTCCTGAAGTTGAGTCTATTTACCTCCATGTTGGGGGTGGGGGTGGGGTTGCAAGTTGGCATTTCTTTAAATTGATGATTTTGGTATATCTTAATCATCTGTTGCTCTGTCTGGTTACTTTTTAAAGTCAAGAGATTTGCCTTTGACCCTTAATTTTAATATCACAGTGGTGTTGATCAATTCAAGCAACAATTTGCTTGTCTCGAGGAACGTCACAGTGAAGTGAGGAGAAGCACTCGTCATCTAAGGAAATATTCCTCTTTACCTAGGTGAAGCGCAATACTCATTCTTCTACATTTTTGAAGGTTTGCTTTGCCTCATATTTTGTCAGTTCATTTGCTGATTTAGTTTTGGTTTATGCTAGCAAAACCAATAATTATGCCTCCCATATTGGAACTCTAATGGTTGCTTTCCTATATTTAGGGAGAGAATAAGTCCATCAAAAGATGAGTCAGAAGAGGAAAACAGTGACTCTGGAAAGCGTGCTTCTAGTTCTGTTTGCCATGCAGCTATTCAGAGTGCTGCATGCTCACCAAAATCACAAATTAGAACCTGCCTGCAGGAATGCAATTAATGGAAGGAATGCTTCAAATACACCAATCTGCAATTCTCGAGTCCTTCTGAGGAGTTCAAGCATTGCCACTTCAAAATGTGTAGGAATTGACAGAAAAGACGTTGAGGTAAGAAATAATATGATTTATGTCATATACTCTGTTCCCCAGAAGAAGTAATGTTTACAGAGTTCTGTGAGATGAAATGGAATATAGGGCTATCCAGCCTATCCTGCCTTTAACAAAGAGTCCATCATCCAATTTTTTGAAGTAGTTTTGGGTCAATGTAGTAATCCTCACTTTTTAAATTCAATTTTCTAAAGCTGGGTGATTCATAAATTTACATCTCTATTTTGCTTTCCACAAAAAAATAGGTCTATCACCTGTGCCGAATTGATGCAAACCAGTGCCCTCAGGCGCTTGATTAGAAGCATTCAATAAGAAAAATTTTCAACTTTCTTTGTGTTAGTTATTCATTGTAAGAGTAAAACGAGCATGAAATTCTGAAATTTCTAAATTGAGTATGCCAAATGAGTGCTGCAACACTTTCATTAGCAAAGTCCCTATAAAATTTGCCTAGGGTGTGTTTTTCTCACAGGCCAACAAGTTGAAAAGTGAGGTGGAGCAAGCACCAATTGTGATCAATTGCAACTTCATATCTTCTTTGTCGTAATTTAACACGGGCTGTCTTTTTGAAAATAATCTTTCTTTGCTTTGTGCTAACATGTCGGCAAAAGTGATTTTAGTAAACCTCCAAATAAAAAAAGTACTATGACATCCTCTTGAAGTCATTATCCAAAAAAAAAAAAATCCTCTTGAAGCAAAGGGAACTCTTAACTTACCCCAATTAGGATTCCACCTTTTCGAAATTCATAGCCATACTTATTCATGGGTGCCATGGAGGTATTAAAATCAAATTATCAGTCTGTGGTACATTTATTCAACTATATAGCTTGCTAGTCTTATTTTCTTTGTCATATATTCCCGTCTGTCAGTAAACTGACTATCTTTACCTGCCAGGTCTGTAATATCTCGCCAATCTGTTGATGATTTGTGAAGTCCATTTCTGCAGGCAGCCCATATACTGTTTTTATTCATATGTATGTCTGCTGCAACAATTTGTAAATCACTTTGGCTGTCATTCAATATCGGAAAGAAGAAACAGTTGATTCAATTTCTCTTAGTGAAGCAGAAAGGATTCCTTTAGCACAGTCTGTTACTTGTTTTGCTTGCTTTTGAAGAACTCTAATGGGGCACTGATCGGTATAGGATTTGGGCTTGTTCAATACAGGAACTAGGGGTTACGGTTGAACAGTTATGCTGGAAGAGGAGAACACGCGGACGTGTCGTCATGCTTACCTTTTATGGTCCAATATGATTAAACATTAGTTAATGTAGGAGTGATGTATAGAGGGTATGCATGTTGTTCTCCTATATTGTGATCCTTAGGAAGCTTCTTTTATCAATAAACTTATTACAAACTTGAGTAATTTTTGTGATCTTTACTCATCGACAATTATTCTTTTCTCTATGAAACCTATTAGATTATAGTAAGTACAGTAAAAACTAAGTAACACCTAAAAAAAAAAAATGGATTATGCACTAAAATCGATTTCCTTTTGAAGCTTAATGCCTAATTCATACATAATAACAAATGTAATCAATAATAATAAATAGAGAGATAGGAAAGGAAAGTTTGCACCATGGTTTTAACGTGGAGTTCGGTCCGTCCCCTAATCTCCATAATCTACAATAATTGCCTCCTTTAATGGAGGACTTCACCACTTTATGCATAACAACAATTTGTCTTAATAGAGGATTTCAACACATCAATAACACAAATGCTTAAGTTGAGTCTTTACAAACTTGAATATACTGGACTCAACTCAAGACTTCACCAATTTACTTATAATTTACTTAGTATAGTGCTTAAAAAAGGATAATAATTACAAACACCTAGCACTACACTTGGCTCTCACTCACAAAATATCACAATTTACAATTAAAGCTTGTAGAGTGTTTACAAGGAGATGTTTGTGATAAATAAGTTCTAGACTTACTCTTCAAGTCTCCAAACACTTGTATTTATAACATCTTGAAGCCTCTTAGTCGTTGTCAACAAAACACCAAAAAAGGGTCAGAAAACTATAGCTCCAACAACTACTTTTCTGTCAATTGATGTTTGGACGCTTCAGGCCTAGCGTCTGGATGCTAGCTGCAAAACAAAGCAACAAATCATCTACTGTCCAAACGTCATACCCTACCGTCCAAATGGTAGACCACTAGATCATGATCGAAATGTTTCTGATCAAACTATTATCTAGGCGCCATATGATACTGTTTGGATTCATATATTACCATGTGAATGGTATATTTCAGTGCTAAATTCCAGCTTTGACACTGTTTCATATTTTGATCATAATTTTCTTATCCAAACTCCAATTAAGGTGATTCAAGATGCTATAGAAAGCTTAAGGAAAGATCAACAACTTTCATACTTTAAGCTTCAACAAATTCTTAAAAGAAACAAGGACTAAAAAGAGTTTGAATCAGGATATAACAACAAACATAAATAAAAACAAAGCAATAGAAGTTCAAACATATCCAAAACAAATTGAACTCTTATTTTACTAATTACGTGTAACTTAAATATGATCAAGTGATTAATTGTGCATTTTATTTTCTTATCAAAATACATATTGAACACTACATATTCAACAATCTTCCCCTTTTTGATGAGGATAATCATGCACAATTAACTCTCCCTCAATTTAATACTCTTCCTTAATTAAGCATCCATGTTATAAAAGAATTTTGACAAATAAGTTAAAAAAATTTTGATGCTTAACTAAAATGAATTCCAAGTTACACTTAATTTCCAAATATATCACACATATACATATTTAAACATGGTAATTGTGCGGACGTTTCTCCTCCTATGGACTCATCAAAAAGGCAAACTCAAAACATGCCAAACAAAGAGAGATGCACAAGCAATATGTAAGTTCTAAAATATATTTTAGACATGTTTGAGTGGTTCAAAACCATGTAATATTACAAACCATAAGTTTGTGTAAGTTTTGTGTTAAAGATTGCATGATATGTTTCTTAAGAATGCACAAATTTGTTCAAAATACTTTTCAAACATTTTCAATCATTCAAACAAGTCTACAAAGAAACATTCAACATTCTAAGCATTATTTATGCATCAAAAGCATGAAAAACTATTTTCATGCATTAAAAGCCTAATTTTAGCACAAATCATGGATAAAATCAATATTCATGCAAGTTTAAAAATGCATATTAAGCATGTTGGAACTAAGCAAACTCACATGAGTTGACACATTGCAAATTTGTGTATATTTTAGTCATAAAAAATATGATTTTTTTGCTTAAATGTGTGCACAAATTTGTCTAAAAGCACATTTATTCTTTGAACTTGCACACAAGTTTGTCTAGGTCCATTAAGCATGACAAAACATGATTTAGGCATAAAAAACATGAGAATCCATTTTTGTGCATTCAAAACTCAATTTTAGATCATTATTAAGCCAAAGCATGCACAAAAGCATCTCAACGTAAAAAAAAAAAAAAAAAAATATTTAAGCATATCAATACATTCTTATCATAAACAACAAGAGTACAAACCATAAAACCCAAGCAAGTTAGGATTATACCTTATTTTTGCCTGTGAAGCCCGCTTAGGTACCACATAAAACACATTTATCTCTTTGGTACATATTTTTGCTTGGGTTCTTTTTTGTTAATCAAAATAAGAATTTTCCTTTTGGTACTCAAACAAACTTACTTATGTGACTCAAATGCATAACTTTCCTTATTGCATAATTATGTGCAATATGACTAAGGTTGCCGCAATAATTACAAGTACCATAACTTGCTCTTACAAAGAGTCTTATGATTCTTGCTACTATTATTCCTATCATAGCCAATACCATGTTTGCTGAAATCAACTTTTTGCTTGCCAAGGAGAATAGTTAATCTCATCTCACCCTTGAAGTAATTGACTACGATTGTATTTGTTTCATCCAAGCTAGCTTTCAAATTCTCATTTTCCTTTTTAAGCTCATTTAGCTTCTTTAGTATTTCATCATTGATACTACTAACATATGCAACATTATCATCGCTTTTATCATCACTATTCGAGGTTTTAACTTCTAAGTCAAGCAAATCATTTTCAATTTTTAATTTTTTCATTCATACTGCTCAACTCATTATTCTTTCCTTTTAACTTCTTATTTTTATCACTCAACTTAGCATTGTCCAATTTCAAAAATTTGATTTCTTCATGCAACTTTTCATTTTCAATTTTAATTCCCTCATGCTCATTTCCAAAGATATCCATTTCATCGCCTAATTTTTTCATTAGTAATTTAAGCATGCTATTTTTCTTTTTCATCTTTATTAGATCATTACATGCTTTAGCATTGTAGGGTTTTCATGATACAAAATCAAAACTTTTGCAACGGAATTCAAATTTGAAAATCCTAAAACTAGTATTCGAGTGCTTTAATTAGATTAACAACAAGAGGAGATTAATTTGAATTTGTTATACCTTAATTCGAATTTAGAAATTAATGAGTGAATAGGATCTATAGAAACCACGACTTTGCAATTCCCTCTATGGTATCTCATGCGGATGAGTATGTGTGCTAACACTCAAAACACGAATCCAATTCGTGTAGGAATTATCTTCAAAAACAATTTTTTATTCTTTCTCTCGTTTAGTTTGTAGAATTTCTCTGCTTGTCTAATTTGACATAATAGTGTCTTACCTAAGAAGAGGCTGTCTATACTATATATAGACAAGCAAGAAACCTTAAAGAGAGATTTATTTAATATTTAATAAAATATGTTATTTCATTAAATATTAATTTTCTGTAATAATCGTTTGTTATTCTTAAACCATTTAAGAATAATAATTAGAATAATTCCTAAAGGTTTAAATATAAACTCATAATATGTTTTGTTCGTTCTTTTGTGTGTGACCTTGTATGTTCATCTATGTTGGCAGTAGGCCTTAAATTCTTTTAAACCTATAAGACATAATTGGTCTCTAGCAAGACATTATGCCTACCCAAATTAAGTGAAGATCAATGAATGATTTTCACCTAGTAACAGTAAGTTATTTAGTCCCTTTGTCACACAATATCTTGTGATCAAACATAAGGTGTGGATCAATACATTGTTTAATTACATATTTCTTGAATTCAGAGTTTGACTGACTTAAACGAATGACATTGATAACTCCTTATCAATTCATTTGAGCATGGTCATGCATTTCTGAGTCTTACTCATCAAGAGGCCCAAAAGATATCTATCTCATATTAATGAGAGAAACAAATTCCTTCACGATCACTCATATTCCTCTACATAACTTATTCCATGTTTAAGTACAAATAATGAACATCTGAATCAAAACATGGAACGTGTTATGTAGGAATCCTTAGTATCATCAGGTCAAAGGACTAAAGCAACTCTGTAATGAAAATACTTATCTTATTGATCCATATAGTATTCTCATAGTTGGTTATTTGAATACAATGTACTCTTACATGTATCAATGTACTGAATCGATATCTCATATTCATGATCAGTAAAATATATTCATCATTCAGCCAACATACTAGTCTTAATTCATTAGCATTTCATGTAATAAATGACTAAGGATAATTTAGAATAAAGTTATATCTTGCCTTATGGTTTTACTATTAAATTCACATACTTTAATAACATAAGAAATAACTAATTTATTCAAGGAATATTTTCATCAAAGAAAAAGGTGGCTAATAATAACTTTGATAAAGAAAATTGACTTATACTATAAAGATAAATATTCAAATGACATAGAATCTATATGGCCTAAAGCACATTACTAACAATCATACATATCAACTATCTCATCATAAGGAACATGTAAGGAAATTGAACGTACCTCATCATTAATGACCGTCAAGCATACATCTTCATTTGAGTTGGATGATTCTTCATCACACTAAGTGGCTATATATTCTTTCTTCTTCTCTCCTTTGCTTCCTTTCCTTGTAATTATGCAATATTGTTGAATATGTTTTGGTTGATTGCATTTGAAGCATGTGATAGTTTTCTTTTTGATTTTGAGGAGTCGTAATTATCCTTCTTCATCTTCTTGTTCACCTTCAAGAACATATTGAACTTCTTTGTAAGCTTGTTTAACTCCTCATTATCCTCATCAGTCTCTTCCTCCTCTTCACTTGAGCTTGTATAAGAGACTTTTAGTGCAACCTCCTTCTTGGTTGACTCCTCTCTATTCATTTTGACCATTTCATGAGTTTAAGAGTTCTAAGAAGTTCTTCCTTGCTCATTATGCTCAAATCATGTGCCTCTTCAATGGTGGTCCTCTTTGTCTCCCATTCTCTTGGCAATGACCTAAGGAGTTTGGAGTTAATTTCTAAGTTAGTATATGTCTTGCCAAGAATAGATAATTGATTCATAGTATTTATGAATCCATCATGCATTTCATCAATAGATTCATTAGCCTTCATTTTAAAATTTTCAAATTCTCCACATAAGAGGCTAATTTTTGTATCTTTTATTCTAGTCGAACCCTCATAAGTACTTTCTAAATTGTCTAAATTCCTTTATCCGAATTATAAGTACATATTCTACTAAAATTACTTTTATTTAAACCACAATATAATATATTCATGTCAACTTCATTTAATTAAACTTTCACCATTTTGGCCTTAGTATAATTTGATTCATTTTTGCCTTCAATAACTATGGGACCATTCTCTATAACACTCCATAAGAAAATATGTTGAGTTTTTAAGAAAATCTTCATTCTACATTTCTAATATGCATAATTTGTTCCAGTTAAGATGGGTGCTCTATTTATTGCTTGTCCTTGCATGAAATCTAAGGTGTTACTAACCATGATTTAAACTCTAGATGCGATTAAGCACTTATCCTAAAGTCCTAGCTTTGATACCAATTATAAAAACTAAGTAACACCTAAAGAAAATGGATTATGCACTAAAATATTTCCTTTTGAAGTTCAATGCCTAATTCATGCACAATAACAAATATAATCAACAATAATAAATAGAGACATAGGGAAAGGAAAGTTTGCACCACGATTTTAATGTAGAGGTCGGTCTACCCCTTAGTTTTCATGATCCATAATAATTACCTCTCTTAATGGAGGATTTCATCACCTTATTCACAACAACAATTTGCATCAATAGAGGACTTCAACATATCAACAACACAAATACTTGAGTTGAGTCTTTACAAACTTGAACACACTAGACTCAACTCAAGACTTTACTAACTTACTCACAATTCACTTAGTATACTGCTTGACAAATGATAGCAATTACAAAGCTCCTAGTACTATACTTGGCTGTCACTCACAAAATATCATAATTTGCAATTAAATCTTATATAGAGTGTTTACAAGAAGATGTTTGCAATAAATAAACTCCAAGCTGCTCTTTAAGTCTCCTAAACACTTGTATTTATAACATCTTGAAGCCTCCTAGCCGTTGTCAACAAAACACCAAAAAAATGGTTGGAAAAGTAAAGCTCCAACTGCTATTTTTCTGTCAACTAGCATCCAAACGTTGCAGGCTTTAACGTCCGGACGCTACTTGCAAAATAGAGCAACAAACCATCCATTGTCCAGACGCCATACCATGGAGCATGATCACAACGTTTCTTATCAAACTACCATCTAAATGCCATATGATAGCGTCTGAACACCATATGATACCATCCGAACACCATATATTACCATCCAAACAATATATTTTAGTGCTAGATTTCAGCTTCGATACTGTTTTGTATTTTGATCATAAATTTCTCATTCGAACTCTAATTGAGGTAATTGAAGATGCTATGGAAAGCTTAAAGAGATATACAACTTTTATGTTTTAAGCTTTAAAAAAATTCTTAAAAAAAACAAGTTGTAAAAATAGTTTGAATTAGGATATAACAACAAACATAAATAAAAACAAAGCAAAATAAATTCAAATATATCCAAAACAAACTGAACAGTTGTTTTACTAATTAAGCGTAACTCAAATATGATCGAGTGATTAATTATGCATTTCATTTTCTCATTAAAACACACATTGAATACCACATGTTCAACAAGGACTATGGTGCATCAGATGATTTTTGAAAGCTACTTTTCGGTTTGATTTTGAGGTAAGTGGGGCTTTTTCCCTCATCCTCCTCTTTGCAGAGCCAGTAAAAACTTTACTTGTTTTCAAACCATCATTAAGATTGTTGGAAATCAATGTGATTGTACAATAATAATTGTTGGGGACTCAATGTCTTAGAAAATGGAAATCTTGAATCCACGAATAAAGTCACAATCAAGAACATGAATCAATTGAAAACTTGTTAGTAAAAGAAGGTAAAGCAACTGTTGGTAGAAAAATGACGATCAAAAGTCATAAAGGGTGATTCCAATACTTTATAATCACATAACACATGTTTCTACACTCCTTCCCCTTTCTTAAAATTAGACATTGTAAAAGAACTAATTTGGAAGAACTAAGTTGATTGGGTATCTTTTATAGCCTTAGTTATGAAATCTAGTAGTTGATGAGTAGAAGGTACGTATGAGATGTGAAGGACATCCCGAGGAGGGTTACTCTTTATTGAAATGCAAATTAATATTGACACATTTTATCCATCTATTAAAACATGGATTTTCAACTTCCGGCTTTGCTGATTGACTATTAATAGGTAACTAGTTTGACAAGAAGGAAAACATCGGCAATGTAAATTATGTAAAACATAAATACCCATAAATAACAATTTCTCAATAGTTAAAGAAATGCTCCTATACTTTGCTTTGATATATGATGTTGGCACCTTAGCATGTTTCTTTGATTTTTATGAAACTAATGAGGTCCTAAAAGAAACACATATTTGAAAATGACTTACAATCAACGCTATATAATCATCAATTCATCAACTCTATATAATCATTAATCCACATTTAAATATTCAAGAAGTGAAAGTGAACTAGATGAAGAAAAGAGAAATCCTTGTTTATCATTGCATTTGAACATTCTGACCACATGTACAATTGAATTTGTATGAGAAGTTCTAGGTTTGGAAACAAATTGTTTTAACTGTTGTTCGATGAAAGATGGATATGGTCTTTTCAATGTCAAATGCAATAAATAGCATAGTAACTTTTGTAAACATGAAGAGATTAAAGAGTAAATCATTAGTACAATAATCGAGTTACAACTTTTGGTAAAAGAAGGGGAAAAAAACGCTTGTTGGTTTTGCACTTGTTAAGCCAAAAATTTGGAAGAGATGTAATAAAATTTTCCTTTGGTTTAATATAAGACTAGGAGAAGTTCATAATTTCTTAACACACAAGAAGATACAAATTTTACTAAAATTTTTTCTAGTGCAAGCTAGATCAACGGATTGCTTAACAACTTTAATTTTAGATTAATTACCTCCTGTTATTAAAACATCATTCACATATACTAACACAACAAGAAAACCTTCTTAGTTTTGTTGTATAACCAAGGAATAGTCGCTCTTGTAATGGTGAAATCTCAATGATAAAATGAAATTTATAAGGTGGCAAAAAAAAAAAAAAAGAACTTTGTAATTACCTATTGTTATGGGACTTGTTTTAAGCTATAAAGAGACCTCATAAGCTTGCAAGCTTATCCTGAAGCTACCATTGAATACCTTTCTAATGGTGTCACAAAAGCTTCTGAACCAATGAACCTATGTAAAAAAGTATTGTTTACATCAAGTTGATGAACAAACAAATTCTTTATTGATGTGACAACTAGCAGTATATAAACCATGGATAATGTTGCAATAAGAGAAAAAATATGAGTATAATCTAAAACCTCTTCTTAAATACACTCTTTAGATTCTAGGCATGCTACAAATGTCTTTGTAGAATTATTATAGTTAATTTTGTAAACCCACTTGCATCCAATCGTTTGTTTTATTGGTGATAATATAGTTAAATAACAACCAGAATTGGCTTTAACGGATTGTAACTCTTTATTAATTGCCTCGAACCACTTAAGCTCTTCTTTAGCTTCTGGATAGTTTCAAAATTTATGAATTGTAGAAATGTTACATAATGATGCAACATAATCATTTGGCAAATTATCAAACAAGTTATTAAAAAAAAAGGATATAAAGAATGAGAAAAAGTTAGATTTGATATGTTGTTTTCACTAACAAATTCACTTGAACTCTATGAAATCATATGTCCTTTCTCTCTAACCCCATGAAGCTAGTATGGCTTGATTTGAATCTAAATTTTGTTGATAGAAGAAACATAGAGACAAGGAAACATGATCAACATCAAAGTGATATGACAGTTTAGGCTGAGAAAGGGAATATGTCATTACAAACTAAGATATCATGACTAATAAAGATTTGATATATATATTTTAGATCATATACTTTGTATGATTTTTTTAGTTGAGAGATATACGCAACATCTATTTTTAGCATCAAATTTGTCTCATGAATGAGCAAAGCGGTCATGTAACATAATAAACCCACGATTTCAAGATTTTTATATTAAGGAATTTTGTTTAGGGTAAATTATGTCAGAAGGTACCAATGTTTTGGGGTAAGATTTTGAAGTATCAATGTTTTAAATATTTGAAAAGGTTATCAATGTTATGTTAAGTAAGTTAAATAAGATATTTTCGAGTTATTAGTACACTCAAACTTGTGTGGACCAAAGTCAAATTCACTAAATGGTGCTCAATATTTTGTGACTTTCATTGATGATCATTCTTAGAAGATATGGGTGTACCTTCTAAAGCCTAAAGATTAGGTATTTGATGCTCTCAAGTAATTTCTTTCTTAAGTCAAGATGCAAACTAGCAAGAAGCTAAAGTGCATTTGAACAGACAATGGCATAGAATACACTGGACCATTTTATGCTTCTTATAAGGAGCATGGTATTCTATACCACACAACACTCCAATGACACTGCAATTGAATGACTTAGTGAATAGGACTTTGATAGAGAGAATCGCATGTTTACTCTCACTTGCAAAGTTACCAAAGATGTTTTAGGGTGAGGGCATAATGGCAATAGTTCACTTATTGAACCTTTCATTGTGTGTCTTTTTAGAGTTTGATACTCATGATAGAGTATGGTTAAGAGAAAATGTCTCCTCTGATTATTTAGGAGTGTTTGGTTATAAAGCCTTTGTACATTTTCCAAAGAATGCAAGATCAAAACTTGATGTCAAGACATGACAGTGTATATTCATTTGTTATGGTTAAGATCAACTTAGTTACAGGTTCTCTGATCCAATTTAGAAAAAAGGTTGTAAGAAGCTGTGATGCAGTATTTGTTTGAAATGAGACCATTGAGGATATATAGAAGGCTTAGAAGAATGCTTCTACATCTGGTAGTAGTACAACAAACATAGAGATAATACCTCCGACAACAATGCTAAGAGAGGATGAAGATGAAGAACAGATGGATAACCTAACACAAGTGATTCATATGCTCTTACTGAGATTCCATTAGATGATTTTCATGATGTTGTTGTTCATGATCTACCACCCAGCTCTAATGGGATCTCTAGAACTAAGGAGACCTATTAGAGTTCGATAACCTTTAATAGATACCCTGTAGTTTAGCATGTGTTATTAACTAACGAGGTAGCACCTAAAAGTTTTGAAGAAGCAATGAATGATGAATATAAAAAAATAAAAAGGTGGACTGATGCCATGCAAGATGAAATGAGATCCTTGCATGAGAATTAAAATTTTGAGCTTGTGAAGTCACCAAAAGGTAAAAGAGCTTTGAAAAATAAGTGGATGTTCAAGACAAGACATGAAGAACGCATTCTTTAACCACCATTTAAAGACAGATTAGTTGTCAAGGGATTTTACCAAAGGAAAGGGATTAACTTTGATGAGGTATTTTCATCAGTGGTGAAAATGACATTCATTTGACTTAGAGATAAGTAGATGGATTGAAAAATTGCCTTCATGGTGATTTGGAGAAAGAATATATACATGGATAAGTTAAAGGATTTCATGGTAAAAGGATAAAAGGACTATGTTTGTAAGTTGAAGAAAAGCTTGTATGACTTAAAGCAAGCACCAAGACAATGGTATAAGAATTTGGAGTCATTTATGGGGGAATAAGGTTACAAGAAGACTATTTTAGATCACTGTGCATTTTAGCAAAAATTCTCTTATGATGATTTCATGATTTTATTACTATATGTGGATGAAATGTTAATTGTTGACCAAAATATTTCTAGAATCAACATCCTAAAGAAGCAATTGAACAGGTCCTTTGGTATGAAAGAGTTAGGGTTAGCAAGATAAATTCTTGGCATAAAGATAACTAGAGACAAATGTGTCAAGAAATTGTGGTTGTTAGAGTAGACGTACATTGAAAAAGTACTTCAAAGGTTTAATATAGACAAAGCTAAAGTGGTTAGTTGTCTTTTTGGTAATCTCTTTAGATTGGTTTCCAAGTAGTGCCCTTCTAGAAAGAAAGAGAAGGAAGAGATGGACAGGATTCCATATGCTTCAACAGTTGAGAGTTTGATGTATGCCGTGGTATATGCATAGCTACATTTTGCTCACCTAGTTAAAGTAATGAGTTGGTTCCTTTGAAATCCTTGTAAAGAAAAGTAGCCAGCAGTGAAGTGGATTTGTTGATACCTTAAAAAACCTCTAAAATGTGTCTATGTTTTAGAGATGGAAAACCATATATGTAGATAAGGCTAGCGATATTGACTCAAGAAAATCCACATCATGATATTTGATCTCATTTGCAGGGGGGAGCCTTGTTGTAGCAGTTAAGATTATGGAAATGTTTTACACTCTCATCAAATGAAGTAAAATTTGTTGTAGCAACAAAAGCTTGTAAGGAGTTGTTGTGCATGAAAATTTTCTTAAATGAACTTGGTTTCCACTAGGATAAATTCGAGGTGTTTTATGATATTCAAAGTGCCATTCATCTTGGACAAAATTCCTCATTTCATTCCAAATCAAAATATTGACGTGGGATATCATTGGATTAGAGATGTTTAAAAGAAGTTACTATAGATAGAAAAGATCCATATTGATGTAAATCAATTTGACATGCTTAACAAGATTCCTTCAAGAGATAAGTTTAAATACTTTCTATTAGCAATGGGATTAACGGAGCCCTTTGTTACACCCTAGAGGGTACCCTAAACGTGGCAGTCCACCACATATAATATTAAAGCTAATGAATGACAACCTTAGTCATGCAGGAGCTTCGATATCATATGCAAGGCGTGCTTCCAAGATAGTAGGAAACTCACAGGGGTATTACATTTAAGTAGATAATAAAAGCAAGCAAGAACTTATATCAATAAACATAAGATTTTCATAATAATATCCTTATATCATCTTAGGGCATTCCCCGCTTTAGAAGTCTTCCAAAATAATAACAACTTTAACATAAGCCTACTATAGAGATTTTTCTAGAAGCCTATATTCAAAACTTAAATACATAAAGCTTCTCCCAAAAACTCCTAATAGCTTAAACTCGTACCTAGCATATGGGGCTCCTTGGGGCCAATCAAAGATAATCGTACTGTAACAAAAAGCTATAAGGGTATAAGCAAAACTAGCTTAGTGAGATAATTCCATCTATAAGACATTTCCATAATTCAAACAACATATGAGAATGCACCAATCAAATGAACAATCAAAATACACATGATTAACCGGAAATCAAGTGTAGCTTGGATTTTACGCCCTCCATGTCAAGGGTTGGGAGGTTACAGGCACATACGACCATCAATATCTGCAGATTTACTGGCTCCTACTTGCCCTGTAGACTTTCCAGCTCCTACTAGCCCATATAGACTTTCCGGCTCCTACTAGCCACCAGTACCATTTCCTCGCTTCCCCATACGAAGAATAGTAGTGGAACAAATGTGACTCATGTGTATGATATGCATGAATTGATTTCAATATAAATTTAACCAAAAATGTTTAGTTCAAGTTAAAGGCGATCAACACAATTTTCATTATATCAATACAACAATCACAATTTATTTATCAAACCAACTTCCAATATTCTTAACTTGTATTAAATCATTCATAATACCAAGTCACACAACAATTATCCATTTTATCTTTTTCTTAATTGTTAGTGATATATTTGCAAGCACAAAACAAGAAAATGTAACTTAAGTCAATAATTAACCACTCCATGTCGGTAGATCCTAATCGAAGTAATCCTCTGGAAAAGTGATCTCAGGTCCTTCTCCACCTAAACAAGATGAAATACCCAAAATGAGTCTTTCGAAGTTTCTATTCTTGAAGATCTTAAACTTTTCTTAAAATCGCGGTAAAATCGTATAGGAGGAAATTCCAACTTAAAATGGCCATAACTTGCTCATTTTAACTTGAAATTTCGCATATAATATACCGTTTTCTACCTATTCGAAAAGATCTATCTATTTCTAGACTTATTTTCATCAAACTAAGTCGTTTGGGTTCCGAAAAAGTGGCAGACAGATTCACTGCGAATTTTTGTAAACTTGTTTTCCTTCTTTTATCCGAAGCTCATTTGAAGAAATAGGTAATATAATAGCTTGTAAAACCTTTGGAAAGTATATTCATGTATTTATTGACTCATAATAAATGTATGAGTAAATGAAGTTGTCTCATTTTATGAAAAAGTAAATCTTTACAGATTTTGAAACTTAAGAACTTTTGGAATATTCATTTTGCTTTGAAATCATCTTAATTTGTTTATAATGAGTATCTCTTTTCTTTTCCTAAATTTTACTTTCGTAATTTCTTTAAAATTCCTAAAGAATGATTTTTATTTCTTATACTTAGCTTTCAACACTTTTTGAAAGTATTAACACTCCTATATTTAGAGAAATGATTTCTTGGTTTCTTGAGATCATCTGTTTTAATGAAAATAATTTCTATCTTTTGAAGAAAAGATGAAGTTGTTGTAAAATTATTGTTTACTTCAAAAATTCCTTTTTATGTATGTTTATAAAATCTCTTATGAACTCCTCTAATTTTGTTTAAGATGTCTTCTTAGTTTTTAGAAAGACATTAATTTTCTACTTTTATTTCTAGAAAAGAATATTTATTTCAAGAAAACATTTTCTTCATTTATTTTGTAGAGACAAAACCATTATGTTCATGCATGAATATGAATCATAAAGTTATGAAAACATAAAGAAACATAATAACTTGAAAGAATAAGCTAATAAGAAAGTAAATCAAGTATTGGAACCTTAGCTTGTTCAAGGTATCCCGGGACTAAGAAATGACTAGTCCCAAAAGAAAAAGAAAATGTTTTGACTTGATGAGGATAAGTCTAAGACTAGAAAGACTAGTCTTAAAAATAACATGAAAGTAAATAAATTGCAAAACAATGAGCTTATATGCTTTAAATAATGTATATAGTTATATAAATATACTAGATAGTTATGAACATAAAAAACATAAGAAAAGTAGATTATGAACAAAAACAAAATATGAACCTATTGTTGCTTTCTTAACCTTCATGGTTTTATAAAACACACTAAGCTCATACTAAGTAAATAAACATATGAAATTCTTGAAGAATTTTTACCTAAAAGAACTAATCTTGGAAGAGCTTCTTGAGAGGAAATTCTTGGAGAGATTTTAGTATAGTAACTTTAGTAGAAGAGATGTGAAAGAAGTGGAAGTATGAGGGGATATTTATAGGAAAATGTAGAAGGTAATTTGTGTTATTTAAATAAAGTAAAAATAAAATAATTTAGATAGAAAAGGGGAGGGGCCGGCGCAAATGAGGGTTATGGGGGGGCAAAATTTATTTTTTTGTTATTTTGTTAATTAAAAGTAAGAAACGAAAGATGTGAAGTTGTATTGGAAATGAAAATATGTAACAAATAGGTGTATGGGTTGTAAGAGTAGTTTGTAAGAAAAAGTAGAGATAAATAAATAGTGTAGAATAGTAGTAAATAGTGTAATGTAAAGTAGACATGACAATTAAATACCGGTAGTAAGAAAATACCTGTATAATTACGATATCTGATATTTTTAGCTATCGAAAAATTATGAAATTGATATTTTTGAAAATCTTATATTTTTACGAGTCTAACGGTATATTCGGAATATTTTTCCTATTCCGGCTCTGGGATACGTTTTTCAAGAACTGTGTCCGATCGGGTTCAAAACGAGTTTCGATTTTACTAAACCGATCTTTTTAGACGACTTTAAATAATTACGAACTATTCTACTCACTAAATTTTCCTTACTCTCCTAGGGTTTCTTAAATGGTGATGCCGGACTTAAGCGGTTATGGTGAACTAAGGTTTTGTTGACTTTGGAAATCCGGTTGACTTCTGATTAGGGTTTAAGCTTTAATTTGAATCCAAAATTTCGGGGATTTACACCCTCCATGTAGTTAGGAGGAGGAGAATTGTTGGTAGGTCCCTCCTACATGACGACCCACATTATATCATTACCTAAAAGGGAAAAGAAACTTAATGGTAAGAAAATTTAAGTCAGTTAAAGACTTTACATTTCTTAATGGCAAATACCATTTGCTAGCCAAGATTTATTTGCTTGTAAATAAGGACAATGCATAGTCATATTGCCATATGAAAATTTTAAGATAGAGAGAAAAATAATTTTTAGGAAGTGACAAAACAATGAGGTTTATTTTGGGTATCTAAGAAACACTTGTATGCTATTGTTTTGGGCTTATCTCAATTATTTGTGTTAAGCCTCTATAATACTTTTCTAAAAAGTCTTTTTTATAAGCTTGCTATTATTTAGTGAAAGAATATTTTTTATTTTTTCCAATGGAAATTGCCTAAACTTAAGGGTAAACCATGTTAAACTTTTTATGCCATCCATCTTTACTCGTATTTTATTTATTGTTTATCCACCTTGTATTTGTTATTTTTGCTATGCCAGTTCCAACACTTTTATACAAAAATGATGTTTAGTTCACTAGAGTTTGATGCTACAAAAAATAGTTCAACATTTAATGTAAATTCCAAATTGTTGCATTGCCTACCTTTTTCAATTTGCTTGAATGTGGTGGAGGTGATGAAGAGAGGAGTAAGTGATGGTGATAGTTGTTGCACATATGTGTGTGTGGGGGTGTGGGGGTGGGGGTGAAGGTTAGGACATGTCTAAGAGTATTTGTGTTGAATAAAGTGACTTATATTTGTTTGGAGAAGTGTAATTTGTTGATGAATGTTTGACTTGTCATAAAAAGGCTTCTTAAAGAAATGAAATTGTTGATGTCAATAAGAGTAGACTTTTCAAGAAAAAGGAAATTTGTTTAAGGTCCTACTTTTACCCACTATTTCTGTATTCTCTTTATTAATCTACTAGTGGACGGATTACTTGCTTTGCAAGTGAAAAATAATCATAAAACTTTAAAAAATTAAATAAAAATTTTCAATAAAAAATATAAAGAGTAAATTTGTAATACATGTACCTAAAGATTAAGAAATAATTATAATATTTAAAGTGAAAATTTTATATTTATAAAATCATAAGTCACATAATATGAAACAACCTAAGTATTACCATTGCATTTTCTATTTACCAATCAATATTCCATACCTATTCAGATAGAGATTCAATATTTTGCATTAAGATGATTCTATGAATTTCATAAATTTAATAAAGATTGAGTTTGAATTCAATTTTCTAGGTGCATAAATGTGTAAGCGTATAGTGTAAAATGTGGGTAATTAGGGTTTTTGATTTTAGACATGAATCCTTAGATCAAATGCCTTAAATTGTAAACCCTGAACCTAGAAGAAAATGGAAAAAAATCTAGATAATCACTATCTTAATCATCCGTATGTATGACTATGTGCCAAAAATAATGAAGTTTGTATAGTAAAAAACCATAAAATAAATTTATTGTTTTATCTAACCTTGTGTAAAGATTGTATATAAAGGTTATTTTTATGAAATTAATTATATAAAGATATTGATGCTCAATGAAAACACTAAGAAATTTGAGTTCTTTTAATAATTAATATTATAGACAAAACAATTTTTTGAAAAGAAATAAAAATAATAAAATCTATATATTTAACAAATGAGTTCCATAACATTCATTTATTTAAAACAAATAGTAAAATTTATTTAAATTTATAATTATGAGCACAATCATAATTATTGTAGAACAAATAAAAGTCATGAGTAATTACCATTGTATAAATTATACCAAATTAAAAAAATCAATAACAATTGCAAATTGAAATGGATGTTGATAACCAAGCAATTCTAAAACAATACCTTTGAGAATAAGAAATATTGCAATATAAATTGCTTGTATCTACAACTAAAACCATACAAACGACTAAGTATCTTTTTTCATGTGGGAATTTAGTAGACAAAAAAAGTTAAGACTAAAAACATGTAAAGAAACATTGAGCCAATATTTAATTTCTTTGATAAATGAAAAAAAAAAACCCTTAGTGGCAATCCTTATAAGGAAAGGGAAAGGTGTGCTGAAATAAATAGGGAAGTGAGAAGTGTGGATGAGAAAATTAGGACGTAAGCAGTTATTAAAGTGGATGTGAGCGTTATTAGAAAATTTAAAATAATGAAGAATAGGGTAGTTTTGGAAATTCATAACATAATGAAAATAGGATAGTTTAGCTTTAATAATATAGATAAACATATAAATTATTATACTTTTTACATTTTATTTATTCATTTATATATATTTTCATTTTTCTTTGCATTTCATTATAACATACTAACATACTAGATGCTTTTGGTAGCATTTCTTCATACAACTTTGCAAGCAATTTAATATCAAGACATTTCATTTTAGATGTCTAAGTTATAAAAAGAAACTCATGTCTACCATCTTTTAAGAAAATTACTAAAATATTAATTATACAATAAAATTTCCAAAATCTATTGCTATGTCACATTTATTATATATGATATAGTATTTTTAGTGCATGTCATATGTAATAAATGCGACATGAGTATCACATTTATGTTGGCAAAAGATGGAAGAAATTTGTGGAAATGGATGAAAAATAGTTATAATTTAAAAAGGTGCGGAAATGGGATGTAAGTAGTAGAATTAAATGGAAATGGTTATGAAATTGGCCGAAACAAGTGAAAATGACAGAAAATTACAAAATTATCCTTTAACTACCCTGTTTGTTTCAAGAGAGACACTTTTTGAAAGTAATTTCCTTTACACTTTCTGAATTAGTCTTTGCAAGTATTTTAACTTTAGGAATATGATATTTATTTGATTTTTATCATAACTAACCAATAATCATATCTTAAATATTAAAATTATTTAATGGGGAAAAGAAAAATGAAAAATCATTAATAAAATATATATCAACTGATGGTTTATAAATAAAATGTTATACAATAATTTATATTTTATACTTTTAATTTGAATTCAATCATTTGGCATAATGTACTCATATAATAACTTGCTAATAATAAATTATTTACATATAATGAGATATTACACATATTACTAGGTCAAACACAAGAATATTTTTTCGACAATTTTTTGTAAAAACAACCAAACACATGAAAATATATTATTTTCAAGAATTTTTTTCACATATAACACTTTTATAAATGCAAGAGATTTTTACTTGAAACAAATGGGAGCTTAAATCATTTCCCAATTTTTAGGCATTTTAGTCCTATCATCATATTGTTCAATCCATTTCCTTCTAATTATATCTCCATATGCAAACATGAACAAAAAGATATATTTCTATTAATTTATGTTTTTGTCATTTCTTTCCATAGCTTATCTTCCTTTTCTACTTTGTATAGATTTGTCAAACATAGCATTAATATATAGGATACTATATATTATTAATGCGTATAACATATATTATTAAATGCAATTTGATATATATTGAAAATATATTATCGTATGTATTAAATACAATCTGCATTGATATTTATGCAATTTTTTTATCTAATTAATATTTTATAATTTTTTTTTCACCCCTAAACCACAAATTTTCTCGTAAGTTATAATTTTGCACTTTGGCTTTTGCTTTCAAACATAATTTATCATATTATTAGTATCTCCAACCTTGTTTTCATTTATCAATTTTGCATCTAAAATAAGATTACGTCTCTGTTATTGGAATGAGGATTATTAATTTAGTATTATTATTATTTTTATTACCAAAGAAATATGAGACTTCAGAATGTGCAAATAATTAGTACCTCCTCACTCACTCATAATATGTTTGATGCAGATAAATATAGCGCCATTTTGTGAAAAGTGCCTCCCCATTCCATGCGAATGCGATCTACTTAAAACAAAATCAACAACAACAGGTATCAATAGGTCTGCTATTTCATCTTTGCACCAGATAGAGGATCAATGCATTTGGGATAGCAAACAAGAGGAGAGACCGGAGGGTGTTGAAAATGCCTGTTTCGTAGAGATGGAAAAACCGCAGGACATTCATCCATATTGTCCGTAGAATGCTGGGCTACGGTTGGCAGTTTTTGGAGCCAAGTTTAGCCCAACATTTGTCCGAACCTTATAATTGGTTAGAAAAGAAAACAAATGCATATAAATCTGTCTTTGAGGATGTTTCACCAGACCTTTACTCCGGTGGTCCACTGCCTCCACACAACGAATGAGAGCATGCTGTAATTGCAACACACTGTTTGAGATACAATCCAAATGCACAACTTTGTAATTCCAAATGCATGACTTTGTATTGTCTTAAGAGAAACTCAAGTGGAATTACGTGGGAGTTATTTGAAGTGTTGGAGGGACTTGCAGAAATTGAGACTGAGTTTTGCAAAACAAGGAGTTTGGAACAGTGTGATCATCGAAACGGTTTCTGAAGAAGTGTTAAAGTAGTACCAGCGGCAGGTGAGATTCTGCTGGGGGGGAAGGGGGAAAGAAGGGGCAATTTTAAGTAACATCAATCCATTTTGTATGGAATTTCAGATGTTTGATATCAAGGTACAACTAGGTTGCAACATATCCTAGAAGGAAGACATTTCTTTGTTGGCTTCTACTTTTTGCAATGGTGCTGATTTTATTGAACACTTGAAGTCTTGAACAACTCAGTTACACTTTGAATATTTGATGAAATGAAATTTCAATACTTACTTGGGGAAAAAGGGAAAAGCATAAGGGACCATAAGAAAATACAATTACCCTCGATATGAACGAGGAAACAATGTATTGTGTTCAGTACATCATACATTGCGAACAAAGATCTGTACAGTCATTTCTCCAAAAAAAACCCACAAAATGAACCCATCCAAATTACAATTATTTAGGTTAATAAATGATTGAAGGAGAAATTGATTTCATAAAACAGCTATTCATTTCTTACATTCAGGTGATGGTTTAAATTTAGCACCCTTTTTACTACCCCATGGCTTAAGCACTGCTGCAACAATGATTACCACAAAAATGAGCAGTATTATGATTGCCATGCATGTCCATTTTCTTGAGCTCTTTTGCAAACTCTTTGCCCTTTGAAGAACAGTGTTTCCGGACTCCACATGGTCTACCGCATTTGAGACCTGAAGCACATAAGAAAAGGTGAGCAAAATCATAAAATTGGGAAACCCAATACATCAAAAGGTCTAACTTTGAACATTTTTTAATGCATTTCACACCAGATCATGCTTGAAAATGCCAATCGATTGTAGAACTCAAAATAATCTGCATCAGAGAAATTACACAGAAAGGAGAGATGGCGAGTGCATTTGGACCAATGGTGATATCAAATAAAATTACTTTAAATGTACAAAATGCCAAAGGCTAATAGATAAAGGCATTGAACATTTGAAATAGTTTTAGATAATCCTTTTTCTTCAAATGCATTTATCTTTTTCTACTCATTGGACCTCTAAGAGGGTCTTTTCCTCCCTACTTTTCAATAATTTTCTAATGGCAAGCATTTCAAGTGTCACATTTTAAATTATCAAACATAGCCTTGATTATTTCCCTTTTTACCCATAAGGTGAGCTGGGAAATGGCATACCTGAGATTCTATATTGTCAAGCATTTCTCCTTGGGCATCAACCAGCACTGCCATATCAAGAAATATCTGCAGATTATATATGTAGGAGTTACGAAAATTGAATTTCAACTTTTATCTCGTGTCTAGGCAAGGCTGTGACCAACAAACTGTTGTCCTTCTAAACAAACACATTTTCCTCTCAGGAAAACCAGGCGAATAAATGCAAGTTAACGAAATCACTTCATTGTCTCTGCTGATATATGAGGCCAACTCGCAAACAACCCTCAACTCAACAAATGTATGGTTCCCAATTAATAGCCCCATAAAAGTTCTATTGTATATACATTGACAGAACATTTCGAGAAATCAATGCTTTTGACTTTCAGGAGATGGTTTCAGGAGAAGGCCACTCAGGAAAGATTAATTGTCCGGAAAAGGAAAGATGGAACCTCTGAGGTACAGATATTTGTCTTCAGTATGAAGCAAGTGAGAAAAGAAGGAGAGATAAGCCTAAGGAGAAGCGACAGGAACAGGAAAAGAACCAGACTTTAAGCCAAGTCTGATTTCAGTAATAGTCAAATTCACTAATGAGAACCGTCATTAAAAATTGAATTCATAAATTAAGATACTGCAGAATAAATTAACAAGAAAATGCATTCATTGTAGTACTGTACCATCAAAATACAATAAAATGGAGTATTATTTAAAACCTCAGTCCATTCATTCACCCTCCATTTCTCACTGCCTCCAGTCTATTAGCCTTTCCATATGTTAATGTCGCCAAAGAGAAAAAGCTAATAAAATGATAAGGGAAAAGGTGAATGAGTTTGTCACAAGGAATGCAATAAAGAAGAAGAAATACTCCTAGGACACTATTAGCCATTCCGACCATATTAGGTGGGTCAACTTCGCAATCAAAGAATTGACAATAGCTGTTGTGCCTGGAGCCAAAATATTTAAGCTCTTTTGGTGTTGGGACAGATTGCTTGCACAGACATAGGCACCAAGAGGGGAGAGAGAAAGAGAGAGAGGAGAAAGAGGGAGATAATTAGTTTAAGTCAATCTCTTCATAAATTCAATAAAATGACAAATCAAACTCAGCAATTTCCTGGATGCTGCCACTCACAGACTTTGGTGGTTTTGTAATTTAATCTATTAGAAGACGGCCAATCACTGGCAAGTAAGTTCAACAGGATTTGTTCTCATTTGCAACTTAGGAATATGCAATCAAATGCTGCATACCTGATGCAAGTCAAGAAGCTTCTTCTCCAGTTCTCTCACAGCATCATGGCGCTCTTGAATTTCTGCAACGGTCTCCATAATCTGTTAACATATCAACTTTCCAGGTGAGATCTACTTCGATAGAGATTTCACCATTGGAGATTTGACATACTCCTAAGCTAACAGACAAAAGGAAAAGCAGCCACTGGCTACAAGGACCCTAATTTCCTAGTCATAACAGTTTTGACCAGTTAATTTAAACGACACAACAACGAATTTGGATTTTTTATTTGTCTCCTTGGTAATCGTTGGACTTGAATGTGAAAGAAAGAGAAAATATAGACTCATTTAGTGCACAGAATTCGTTCTCTCTACAGAGTATAGAAGTAAGAAAATAAAGTGCTTTCAGGATGTGAACGTCCAACAAATATTATTAGTTCCAAAAATTCGCTACGAAAATCATTCAAGACAAAAATTCTGAATAAAGTTGAAAAATCCCGATCCAGTGTTCTTTTAACGTATCATCATCAGTTGGTCATCAACTCTTTCAATTAGCATTCTAACTACTTGAGAATACACCAAAGAAGAAGAAGAAGAGAAAGTAAGAAAAGTAAGAGTTGAAAATAAACTCTAAAAAATATATAACCTGACCACGTCCCTGCTCCTGGATGGCTTTTCGGAATATTTGCTCACTGTCCCCCGTCTCAATCAATCTGTCAATTGTCTGCACAAATATTTGTGGCATTAATATGAGTTTAAGACTTTTATACTATAATTTTGAAGCAACTTAAAAGTATGCACCTCTTCGTCAGGTCTGCTACCCGTCACTGACCAAGATGAAAGATGAGAGTCAAATTATTGATGATAACTAATTTGCCAAAAAAAGTAATCCATTACCAGAAGTGAACTAGAAAATGTCCACCTGTAAAAATGCGTCTTTCTACAACCTCCCGATTTTCTTGATGGATATTCTCCCTAAGAAGCTGACGAGAATTTTCAAGTGTCATGTCATCAGTAATGACTGAGAAACAAGGAAAAGAAACACCAGAAAATGACAACTTAAATTAACCTGAAATTCAGTGATCTTATCTTTGAATCGTTTTTTAAGGCACTGCAGGAAAAGGAAAAGGAAAAAAAAAAAAACACAAAGGATGAATTCACTCACTGGATAGCAACAATGAGACACCAAACTCTAAAAAGACCTTAAAACGTTCAGCATAATGAATTTCAGAACTTATTGCATATAATTACTTGCAAGTAGGAGAGGAAGGGACTGGGGCATGCAGATAGAGGGACTGACTGGAAATTTGAAAAAACATCTATGCTGGACAGCCACTTCAAAATTAGAATATTAATCTTTAGCACTATTCAATACAAGAGTATGCAGGGTAATAGTATCCATTCTACACCAAGCAATTGATCAGATGATCAATCTGTCAGTAGGTGAAGAAGAGATGCTGCAGCCAACCATCCTAAGCAACAAAAATGTATCAGAAATGCATATATATTCTTTTAATGGGGGATGATCCACCTTCACCAGTAAATATTAGAAAAGGGATACAAAGATTGTCAAGAGAAGGTTGCTTCAAATTGGATCCAACCGATACACATATAAAGTGCATATAGGCCTCAATTTGCAATATATTTAACCTTTCGAAACATCACCACCTCCCTTCTGCATACATTTCTCACATTTTCTATTTCTAGCTAAGAAGACATGATCAGTAGTATTGAAAACCCCCATATATATTCAGAGTAGGAACTTCAAAGTATGTGCAGAGGCATTTCATAATACTTGCATCACATTTGCAGAGAATGAATCGGTTCAAATGTTTTACTACAAGCATACAATAATATTGGTTATAAGGGAGTAACTATAATTTAAGGAAGTGTCTGACATTGAATAAAGTTTCCCTACGTTTTCTGTTGGATGATTGCCTAAAGCTTAAAGAACCATATTTTCAGACACACACATGAAGGTCTCAGTCGTATACAAAAAAGTTTTCTTCTGCTGAGCAAGCAATGGATGGATAAATAAGATAAACACAGGTTTTCTAAAGACAAACTTTCTCTCTCTTTTTCATATACCAGTGATCAATTGTTTGGAATGAAATAGAGGGCGTTTACAGATTGTAAGTGGGCACATGTACAAATAAAAAGGAAGAGAAAAGGTAAAGTTACACAGTTGTTGCAATTCTTGAACGGTCGACTCCAGTGCCTTTCCCACAGCCAGGTTTCTGACGGTTTGTCACATTCTATAATAAAGAGAGAAACAGCGCATATAAACAATTGTAGGACCACATCACCTTAATTGACCATGCAGTCATATGTCCTTACTTCTCTGTCAAGTTCTTCAATTTTAGACTTTATGAAGCAGGTAATTTTTTTAACTTCATCGACTTCTCTTTCCATGCGCTGCTTGATCACTGCAGACAACACTTTTCTTTAAGAATCAACTCCAGCTGCTAGACTATATAGTATCGAGAAATAGGTAAACAGAATCTACATCAACCCAGCATCGTTAACCCAGAAATCCTACCCCAAAAAAGAGCTTTTGAACATAAACTGTGAAAAGAAGCAAGCAGATAAAATCATGTTTGACCAATTACTTGGACCTTCGCATAAAACGATATTAGAAGTAGCGTCCTATATAATGTTTATAATATCCAACTGCAATAATGAGAGTTTATTTAGGAACAAAGAGTCCAAGGTCCAATGCCTATTAAATTTAAGCTATTCCTTACTGAAAATCAAGACTAGGAAGTGGGGAGGCTGATAACTATTATACAATGAAAACCCAAACAATTTGTGAAAAATGGAAATTGTAAATTAGATGAATGTAAGATTTGTGCCAAAAATAAAATGAGTCTCTTGTGCGGTTTCTCTTTCTATGGAGGTAATAGCCAGGACATTGCTTGTTGTTAAGTCTATCCAGACTTGTAGCTACCTATTTGTTATATGTATATGCACGAAGGCAATGCTACAGAAAGCTAATTAACAAATATGCTTGGGTGTATAATGTGAAAAGATCCAGCAAATTACCTTTCATTGCTGCAGCTTTAGTCACTGCTCTTGACTCCTCTTGTGCATCCTGCATAATGACAAAATTAACTGTTCCTTTTAGTATGAAAGATGTTCTTATTGAAGTTACTGGAAAGAACGAACAACACTGCCATAAGAATGGTAATATGAAATCAGCACAACGTCCCTTGTGAAAAAATTTGTAAAAGGGAAAACATGAACAGCAAAGTGAAATTAATATAAGACTCTGCATCTTACAAATGCAAAGACAGAGCACATGGACACATAGATGGCATTGATATCATATGATGCTAACCAGCACCAAAGGGCACTGGAATATAGATTTAGTGCTCTATTAAAATGCTGAACCACTGGTGGAATATGTATTATAATATTAATCATTCATTTATGATAGTAAATAGTGAAAAAAATTCTAACTGAAACTTGATTGAAAAGAACAGAGGAATTTCACATTCCTTCCCTCCCCCCCCCCCCCTACATTGACCTACAGTTTAGTAAATTTCATACCTGAAGTTTCATCAGCAGCTTATTCAACCTCTCGATTTGATTTTCAATCTCTTGAACCTGGTAGAGGATGCTCTTGCCATCAGTCATTAACTTACATTATGCGGCAATCAGATGGAAATTATTTTCTACCTTCTTAAAGAAATTTTCAAGGCCAATATCTCCTGACCTCATTGGACGATGTGCTCCTAAATCCGAACCTTCAGTTCTATAAGTCTGACCTTGAGGCAGCACGAAAGATTCCTGCAAAGCCATCAAATCATTACAGACTCAAAATAACATCCCTTGCTCGTACAGGAGGAATAGAGTTGATGAGTAATACAGGACTTTCAGAAATCAGCATAACAACAAAGCCATTAAATGTCCACAAGCATGTCTCAGGGACTATAATCGCACTAGATGAATAATGCAGTCAACAGCAAATGAATTTTCACAAAGCATTTAACAAAAACAAATTAGTTGACTTGATGGCATCCCACAAAAAGTTATGATTCTGCTAACTACGGGGACATCAACTTAATGATTTATTTATTGTGAATATTGAAGCAAAACTGAGACTAAAATCTAAGAAAGGCAATTGGAGTGTGTATAAAAGATAACTAATTGGAGTTGTCTAATCTCCAAGAGTATTGCATACAGGATACAGCGGTTCCTCGAGAATTTTTCATCTATAATAGGTAAGACAGTTCAATTAACAGCACGTAATTGAGGGGACATCACAAGCAAGAGAAACTGATATCAGAGATGAACAAATATGGTGTAGAAATGCAGATAGATTAGTTGTGAGTGCTAAGTAACCATTTAGATCCCAAGGAGAAGCAACTTTTCATAATGGTAGTTAATTCTTATGTTGTTATATCAAGAAATACATTAACGAGAACCATCATAAAATTGTAGCACTGAGATCAGTTGCGGTGACATTGAAGTAGTGCACGATGTGTGATAAAGTCCTTATTGGTAAAGAAGCAACATGCATAGTAACTGGTATAATCAAAATGATAATGCTTTCATGTACAAAGACAACTCCTACACCGCACTTTGCTCATTCAAACGCATAACCTCAGAAGTTTAACATTAACATGACAAGAAATCATTTTCTTTGACCACTTCAACTAAAAATAAGCGCAGCCATCGCATAATGGAGTAAGTTCAGTACATTTCGTGTCCCAAAACCACTAAGATTCAACTAATTTTTGTATACTTCACGCCATTTTACATCTCTCATGTACCGAAAACTTCCATTTCCTGATCAGTTTAAACGTATGAGAGCTTAATAAAGATAGCTAGCCATCAAAACTAAACAAGCTTAATTTCATTATTCAATTTTTTTTCCTGACATTTTTTTGGCGCCCTTTAGGCTGAAAATCTAATCATTTAAAGAATTTAATCCATGCAAATGAACCCAACTAAGGCGTTAAAGACATAGAATCACCATCATCGATGCATTTAACTCAGAAACATCAATTTCTGCTACAATGACGCAGCGCATTTGCGATCATAACAAAAACAGTAAGCGAGACAACGATCAAAACAGAATTGATGAAAGGGAATGGAAGAGAAACGGTTATTACCGTTAGAAGATCATTCATGGTGGAACGATGCAATGATGATTAGCTGAGAAAGATAAAGCGAGAGAGAGAGAGAGGACAATTCGTCGGAAATAAATATCCAGGTCGAGGAGAGATGAAAAAAGGAAAATTAGGATAAAAGAAAAATGAAGAAGGAAGGAGAAGGAGATAGATGTTCTTGCATTTGGAAGGAACAGCGAAGAAAGAGAGAGAGAGAGAGAGAGAGAGAGAGAGAGAGAGAGAGAGAGAGAACAACTGACAGAGCGAGCGCGAACGCAGGTTTGTTTTGTTTTTTTAACAAACGCATGCATGTTCTCCTCTTCTTTCAAAGCTTTCTTTTGAATATGTTGACGTACGAGTGTGCATGAAATGAACATGAATACGGTTTCGCTTTCGCCGTTTCGGTTAGCTGTCCAGATGCCGACACATGGCCAATCATTTTCTTTTTAAAATTAGCATGAAAAAAAAAAGATAATTTTTCAAATAGATAAAATAAATAAATATGCAAAACATAAAATAAAAATAAAATAAAAAATAATTTAAAAATCAAATAAATTTTCTTTTAATTTCATAGAAAATTAAGCCAAAATATATTATTTTTTAGCCTATTTATCAAAAGAATTGTTGAAAATATCCATAAAAACACATACACTTTTTGTTGTATACTTAGTAATGTGGACTACCAAACATTTAAGACACAAACAAGTCCCACCAAGATTGTAAGCAAGTTGAGATTATTTGCAAGTTACTCAACGTATACTTAGTGCAAGTTTGAGTGTGATTTACTTGCAATCTCGATTTGAGCTTAAGTTCAAACTACTAGAGTAGCTACCAAACTCAAGCTCGAGATTTAAAATACTTAACTTGGTAAACTTATGAGCTTAAGATAGGTTTTTATATATTTCAAATAAAGAATTATGAAAGTTATGATTTTCTTATTTGTAAAGTCTTTTATCAAACTTTGAATTTTTTTTGTTTTATTACATCCCTGGCCCAAATATATTATATTCATAGAACTAGTCTATTTCTAAATTTCAAATCCTAAATCTTCTCCTGCAACAATAAGACCAAGAAGACAACAAGACCAAGAGCCCAAGACCTACCTCACCTTCAAAAGTTATGCCTGTACATATGTAATGTAATCATTGCCATCCCATTCTCATCTCAAGCCATTTATAAGTTTTCTTTTTTGTTTTTATTTTATCGATTTGAGATTCTCTTTCTTTTCATCTTAACCAAAGGAAGTGTTGAACCACCAGCCATTGATGACGCTTCCTATGTGGAAGGGAGTCAAAAATATAAGAGAGAATCTAAAAGTAATTGGAATTCTGCACATCTTTCATTAAAGGTCTATAAGTATTTATATAAGAGAGAAGCAGAATAGCTGAGTAATACAAACTAAAAAATAGCTAACAGTAGACTAGAAAATAGCTAATAGCATTTGAAAACAAGTCTTCTTATAACTAGTCGAAAATATCTCTTCATATCCCTTTATTCTAGCTAATTAGTTGAAGACTAATTCCTATCAGCTGGCAGCTTGCGTAGATATCTTAACATCCCCCCTCAAACTCGAGGGTACCATTCTGAGACCGAGTTTGTCACGCAGAAACAGAAACCGAGAATGGGCAAGAGGCTTAGTGAACAAATCAGCCACCTGATCATAGGAGGGAATGAACCGAACATCAAGTTCACGATTAAGAACCTTATTACGAACAAAATGAACATCGATCTCTATATGTTTCGTCCTGGCATGGAAAACAGGATTAGAAGCGAGAGCATTGGCACTCATATTATCACACCAAGTAATTGGAACACCAATTTCAGGAATGCCAATTTCTTTGAACAATGACTGTATCCATGTAATTTCAGTAGCTACATGTGCAAGAGCACGATATTTAGTCTCTGTACTTGAACGAGCAACAACACTTTGCTTTTTCGAAGACCATGAAACCAACGTTTCACCAAGGAACACACAATAACTAGCAACAGAGCGACGATCATCAAGACACGATGCCCAATTTGTGTCTGAAAAACCCATTAGATTGACTCGTTCATTGCATATTGGATATGCAACCCAAGATGAAGAGAGCCATGAAGATATCTGAACACACGTTTTAAGAGTTTCCAATGTGCATCAGTAGAGGCTGATAAAAATTGACTTAATCTATTGACAACAAAGGGAATGCCTGGCCTTGTGTGTGTAAGATATTGAAGGGCACCAACAGCACTACGATACATTGTAGGATTAGCTAAAGGACTGCTATCAGTTGCACTGATGAGTTTGTCTGTGCTCATAGGTATGGGACATGGCTTGCACTTCGCCATATCAAACTTGGACAAAAGATCAGTAATGTACCGAGTTTGAGTAAGAAACAAACCAGAATGATCTCGACGCACCTCAATGCCAAGAAAATGATGAAGATCACCAAGATCTTTAAGAGAAAACATTTGATTCAGCTGCTGGATGAAGTTTTGCATCAGAGATATATCATTACCTGTAATGATGATATCATCAACATAAACAAGAGCAAAAGTTATGTGTCTGCTGGTGCGATAGAAGAAAAAAGAAGAATCATATTGAGATTACGTGAAATTCCAACTGCAAAGAGTGTGTTTTAAGAGATCATACCAAGCCCGAGGCGCTTGTTTCAAACCATAAAGTGCCTTTTTAAGTTTACACACATGATGAGGCTTTTGTGGATCAATGAATCCTTTAGGCTGACTCATATATACACATTCAAAAAGTTTGCCATTCAAGAAAGCGTTGTTAACATCAAGTTGCTTAATATTCCAATTTTTCTAAACAGCAGAGGTGAGGATGATTTAAATTGTGGATGCTTTTACGACAGGACTGAAAGTCTCAGTGTAGTCTATCCCTGGTGTTTGAAGATATCTTTTAGCAACAAGATGCGCCTTATATCTCTATAGAGAACCATCAACATTGTGTTTGAGGCGAAATACCCCCCTATTGCTCACAACATTCATGTTTGAAGAAAAAGGAACCAATTTCCATGTTTGGTTCTTGGGAAGAGCAGCTAATTCTTCATGCATAACTATTGTCCAATTTGCATCTTGAAGAGCTTCTTTGACTGAAGTTGGCTCAGATACAGAAGATTTGGTTATTGTATGAATAAAGGATTTTGGTTTGAAAATCCCAGCTTTTCCTGTGTGATCATGCTATGAGTCTCTGCATACTGTTTTGCTCTTCGTTTCGGTGTAGAAACTGAAGCTTGACAATCATTTTGCTTATCATTCAGATTTGAAGTAGTGACAGGCTCTAGTAAAGCATTTTGATCTGTTTGGTTTGAAGTAGCTTATGTATCAGCTGTACAAGAGATCTCCATCTCACTTGGCTGATTTGAAGAGTTGCCACTTTGATGTTGTAAGTTTTCAGACTGAGTTGGTGCAGGTCCTTCATCAAGAGATGCTTGCTGATGATCTGTACAATTAAACCTTCACTAGTAGACTCTGAGAAAGGAAAAGACCAACTAGATTGAGGAGAACAAGTTACAATGACTTCTTTGGAAGTCTGATTTGTGAGAAAATTTGAATTTTCAAAAGGAAAGTCATTGTCATTAAAAATAACATTTCATGAAACATAGACTCTTCCATTGGGACTTAAACATAGATAGCCTTTGTGACTTTGACTATATCTAAGAATACACTTTTAATGGAATGAAATCGAAATTTGTTTCTTTGATATGGCCTAAGGTAAGGAAATCATGCACAACCAAAAACTTTGAGAAAATTGTAGTTTGATTTTTGAGAAAATAAAACTTGAATTGGAGATTGAAGTTTAAGAACAGGTATGGGCATCTATTTATAAGATAAACTACAATTTGAAAAGCATACCACCAGTATTTAAGAGGCATCTTAGCTTGAGCCAATAAGGTGAGTCCGGTTTCTACGATATGCTTATGTTTCCTCTCTACTCTACCATTTTGAGAAGATGTGTGAGGATAGGGTGTCTGAATTCTACTCTACATTGTTCTAAAACCTTTGTAAAACTTCTTACTCACCTCCCCAATCAGATTGGACAATTTTAATTTTCTTATCAAACCTTTTCTACCAATCTTTTAAATTTAATAAACATTTCTATTGATTCACTTTTATTTTTCAAAGCATATATCTAGGTGTACTACTATAGTCATCTAGTAAATGTATGTAATACTGAAACCTTCACAAGATGTTATGGGTGCAGGTCCCCACAAATCCGAGTGAATTAACTCAAGAGGTGATTTTGCATGATATGAAGAGACAGGAAAAGGTAAAGCATGAGATTTTCCATATTGGTAAGCATCACAAAAGAAAATATTTTTATTAAAAACCATGGACTGATTACATGACTTCAAAATTTCATAAAAGACTTTATGAGAAGGGTGACCAAATCATATGCAACAAGTTATTATTCGAATTCGAAATACTGGACTTAAACAAAATAGGTAACTTAAGTTTAGCAGCAGGTGATGATGCTGATTTCTTGATTTGATTCAAAAGATCTAATTGATATAAGCCATCTTTAAGCATCCCTTGAACTAGAACCTGTCCCATTTCCTTATCCTTAACAAAACAACAATTAGAATGAAATTCAACAAATACGCTGTTATCAAAAGTTAGTTGACAAACACTAAGCAAATTTTTCTTGAAGGCACATGCAAAACTTTTTTAATTCCAAAATCCTTCTATTCAAAGATGGCAGATGAATGATACCAGTATGAGCAATAAAGAGCTTTAAGCATTTCCAACCATTAATTTTTCCTTACTAGAATATTTCCTGGATTGGGTGAGACGATTTGAGTTATTGGTGACATGGTTACTTGCTCCACTGTCCATAAACCAACCAGGATCGGCTTCGGAGTCAAGAGTGCTTGTAAATACAGATGCCTGTGAAGTGCCTTCTTGCTTTCCTTTCACATGTTGTGAAGTACTTCCCATAAATTTTTCATCATATCTATCCAACAATAAGCAGTAGTGTGTCCAAACTTTCCACAAATTTGACATACAAGTCTAGAGTTATAGGTTCTACCACCACGACCTCTTCCTTTGCCATTTCCATTTCTGGGATTTCCTCTGCCTGAAGAATAACCATTGTTTTTGTTATTTGAAGCAATTCTGCTTACAAGTGCAGCAGTTGGCTGGGTAGATTGCACTCTTGCCATGCTCAAACGGGCTGCATTTAATTGCTTTAGTCGACTTTCGAAAGTCATTAAGGTAGATTGCAGCTCTCCCCAGGTAATAGATTCTCTTCCTATGATTTGAACTACAATTGAATTGTAATCTTCATCCAATCCAACAAGAACTTGATTGATGAGATCAGAATTTTCAACTGTTTTTCCTGCTAAAGCCAAATTATTGGCAATTGATTTCATCGAATTGAGATATTCTTCGATTTTCATTGATCCTTTTCTAACCTTTTGCAATTCTCCAGTTAGAAAAATAATGCGAGATCTGTTTTGCATTCTAAAATATTCTTTAATACCTTTCCACAGGCCTTTGGAGGTTGTGAAACCCATCACACAAGTTACAACCTGTGGCTACATTGAGTTAGATAGCCAGCCTAACAAAAGCTGGTCTTTTGAAATCCAAACATCATACTCTGGATTTGGCTCTTTCTTTGTGGTTAGACTTCCTAAAACAACAGATGCAGAAGTGGTGATTGTGGAGACTATGAACTGAGCGGACAAGGTGTTTCACCAATTAAAAAGTCCTTAAGTTTGTATCCTCTCAAAATTGGCAGTATCATATTTTGTCAAAGTAAAAAATTATCATTGTCTAATTTAAGTGACGAAGGCTGAGCAAGCATTCCTCTGAGAGAGAAGAAAGATGAATTTGATGGAGGATTGGCGTTGGCCATTTATAGCTTTGATACCAAGTCAAAAATATAAGAGAGAATCTAAAAATAATTGGAATTCTGCACATCTTTCATTAAAGGTCTGCAAGTATTTATACAAGAGAGAAGTAGAATAGCTGAGTAATACAAACTAAAAAATAGCTAATAGTAGACTAGAAAATAGCTAACATCATTTGAAAACAAGTCTTCTTATAACTAGTCGAAAATATCTCTTCATATCCCTTTATTCTAGCTAATTAGTTGAAGACTAATTCCTATCAGCTGGCAGCTTGCGTAGATATCTTAACAAAGGGAAGAAGAGAGAGTGTTTGTATTATATTTGTATGTATGTGTGTGGAGAAGAGGAGGAAGTGCAAAATGAGAGGTTGACCTTAGTTAAGTTATGTTTTCAAGCAAATATACATAAGCATACAATTTATGCTCAGTTACTATAGATGGTTGGGTTGTATTAATTTTGGAATTTGATTCCATTTCTTGTCTTTTCCTTTTTCTCTTCTTTCTTTTTCTCTACATTACCAGCTAAGTGACAAAGCCTAATAATTTAAAAAAAAAATTTGCAAGGTTGCTTTATGCCATTTTAGCATTAGGGATATGAACAATTTATAGGATACACGTTAGGCATTTAGATATATCCATTATGCTAGCACCACAAACACCCTTTTTTTTTTTTTTATCCAATTCAATTCTACTTATGGAATGGATGTAGATTAATAGATTGACCAATAGTTATGGTTATCTTGCAAAATGTTATGCAACCCATTTTCCCTTGGACTAAACACAACTAGCATTCAACATATGGTTTTATTCTTAGGAATGACGTAATGTGGGGGCTTAAAATTAATATCAAATTGCTTCTTGTTTTATTATCCCCTAGAAAGGGGGAGACTTGTAGTGAGATGTCCTTACTTTCTACCGTTACACAACTTACATGGTTCCAAGTCTAGCCATTGGGTTGTTTGAATTTATTAATTACTCTAGCATAAATTTTGGGCATCGCTGGGAGGCTGGAATGACTGTTTCTAGGTCCATGGATTAGAAGCGCTTAAGTCCATTTTAGCGATCTACTTCAATTGCAATAGAACTATGCAAATGATGATGATGATGATGATGATGATGATGATGATGGTGATGATGATAGCGTTAAGGTGTGTTTTTCTAATTAAAATATTCTAAGTAGTGTGAGCTCTTCGAAACAACCATTGTATTAGTTATATGAGACTCTCACACACAAAAAAAAAAAAGAAATATTTTCCATAAGGCTTTGCAATATTTTGATAACCATATGGAAATTACTACATTCTTATATGAGATTTATTGCATTTTTATTATCTTGTAGTATACAAATCAATTCAGTTCTAACTTATTTTTTATTATATAAAATCTATCTTTTACTATGTTTTGCTGGAAAAAATGATCTCATCTTGGCATGCATTCATACATAAGATGTTATATTGAATGCATCTTACTAAAACTAACCATTAGTTATTTATTTTCCTGAAGGATGCAATAATGTCTTCTATACTAGATGTGGGTGGTACTTCCAATTTATAAGAACACCAATCATTAAATGAGTAAATAGACATAGGCAATGGACCAACATGTTGGAACGACAACTTAAATCCTAATTCTTTAAATCTTAATGCAGAAACTAATGAAAAGTGTGATGAAGAAACTTGGTTCTATACAAAGAAAATGTATAAAACTTTAATAGTGTGGATGAAGTTCAAGGAAGTGACTCTTCCTAATGGAAAAAAAAAAAAAAGGCTCAACAATTACAATGTGAGAACAAGCTCACCATTCTTGTAAGTAAGAGCACTACTCATCTTAAATGTCATTTGAATATATGTAAGAAAAGAAAGATTTTTCAAAATTAGCCAAACAAGCTAAATTTTTCACCAACTGATGTTGGTCAAGAGTTGAAAGAAATGAAGTCTATTATTGTGAATGGTGAATTTGACATGGAGGAAATAAGAGAGGCTACTACTCATTGGATTTTGATGCATGAGTACCCATTTTCTATTATAGAAGTGGAGGGTTTCAATATGTTGCAAAGGTAGGGAATGCCTAAATGAGAGAAAATATCTCACAATGCTCTGAAAAAGGATTACATCTAGGTGTATGAAATGAAGAAGAAAGAGTTTCATGTATCGCTTAAAGGCGTTTTAAAAAAATCTTTACCCAAAAAATGTTAAAAAAATAAGTTGAACAACTGATTTATGGAAGACAAAGAATCAAAAGATTGAATATATGGTGTTTTATTGGTGATTTTGTTTATCACAATTGGAAGTTATAAAAATTTGTGCCTAATTTTGTTCATATACCCTCTCATCATCATCGATTTGACATTGTTGATTCGATATATAAATGTTTGAAAGAGCAGGGAATCGAAAACAAGGTGTAAAACATATCAATTGGAAATGCATCTAATAATGACATGGCAATGAAATCATTAAAGGATTCATTCTCTAGACATAGAATACTTTGTGGAGGAAATTATTCCATGTTAGATTTTGTGTCCACATTTTAAATCTTATGGTTTAAGATAATCTTTCAGAAATTAAGGATATAATTTAGAATGTGCATGGGGGTGTTTCTTATGTTGATCAATCTAATACTTGACTTCAAGTTCCTCCTCCTCCTCTTCCCCCGCGCCCCCCCCAAAAAAAAAAAAAGAAAAAAAAAACCAAGATTGTGCAATAGCTGCGATTACCTGAAAGGAAATTTGTTCTCCATTGTAAGAGATATTGGAACTCAACTTATGAGATGTTATCTATTGCAATGAAATTCAAAGAAGTGTCCCCTTGAATTTGTCGATAGAGACTCACATTATCGGTCTTGTCTAAGTTTCGATGATTGAGAGAAAGTTTGCAAGGTATTGCATGTTTTCATTGCTTCTGCAAATATTGTTTCTAGTATTGACTATCTAACATCTAACTCATTTTTACCTGTAGTCTATCATATGAAGTTAGTATTGGATAAAATGCCACTTGATGATGATGAGTTTATTTAGGTGATGATTACAAAAATGAAATGAAAATTTGATAAGTATTGGAGGGAGTGCAATTTGTTGATTGCGATAGCTAGTGTCTGAGACCCTCGATGCAAGATGAGAGATATTGAGTTTTTTAATCCTCAAATTTATCCAACAAAAGAGGCATAGAAAAATATCATTAGAATTCAAGAAGCTTTGTGTGATTTTATCGGGATTATGTAAAGAAGTATGAGTCTACTAATGAAGAAAGTTATGGAGGTAGTTAATCGAAGAATCATACTTCATCTTTAAAAGATGAGAACCAATTTGTAAATTGGGGAGAATTCATTCTATATATGAAAAATGTAGAGACAATATTGTCAGAGAAGTTTGATTAAGAAAATTACTTTCAAGGGTACTATATTTCAATAGGAGATGCAAAAGACTTTGATGTTTTGGAATGGTAGAAGGTAAAGCATATGAGGTATTGGGTTCTATCTCAGATGGCACATGATATCTTGGCTAATCTCATAACAATAGTAGTTTTAGAATCCACATTTAGATAGTAAAGTCACTAATACTTATCATGCCTCATTTTCACCAAAAACAATTCAATTGTTACTTTTTGGAGTTGATTGGTGTTATAACCTTTATGGAGTAATCAAAATGCATAAGTTAGTTATCAATTTTTTTTTTGGGTAAATTACATCGACACCTTTCAATGTTTGAAGGTAAATTTATTTAATGTATCAACATTTTGAATGATTAAAAAGATGAATCAATGGTTATAGATAAATTATTTTAAAGTATCAACATTTTAAGTAGTTAAAAAGAGGTCTCAATCTAATGTAAAGTGAGTCAAATAAAATCTTAATAATTGACCACTAACGAAAACTAAGGAAACTTAATTGGAAACTAATCCAAATGTTGATGCAAAATGTTGATACCTCATTTTATTCATTTTGCGAAATGTTGATTCCTTTTTTTAACCACTTGAAGCATTGATACCTTAAATAAACTTACTCCCAAAAGTTGATACCTTCTAGTGTTTTTACCTTTTTTTTTTAAAAAAATTTTTAGTAATCTTGGTATTTGTCCTTACAATTCTTGTTTCTTCATTTAACCTACTTTAGTTATCGTTTTTGGTGAAGCGATATCTAGTGTGATTGATTGATATTACTAGTTATCTTTGCACAAGTACATGTATATATTAATGATATTAAGCTCATATCCAAAGTTTTAGTCTAAAGTATCCAATGAACAAGATCTATAGTTCATTTTCTTTGTTCTTAAATGGCATATAAGACCAATTCTATTTGAAATAATTAATTTCTTTATGCCTTATTTAATAATTGTTGTTGTCTTCATGTTGAATTGATGGGTTCAAAGTGAGTTTTAATGGGGAAATACATTGCACAATTACTCCAATGGAATTAAGTTACACATAATTGACAAAATGTGTGTGTGGCTTGATATGATTGTGTTTGTGCAATTTATATGTTGTTTATGTTTGTATTAATAATTTTGCAGGACCTAGCCGTATTAGAACGAGCCTCTGGATGTTAGACATGACTTAAGACATGGTATTTGGATGCTAGCATAACCATAAATGTGGTTTTTATCATGTGAATTGTAGCTAGCATTTGGACGTCGATGTTCGACACCAAATGCTAGGCATGTTTCACATGATTGGTATCAATATTAAGTAAATACTTCAAACTAAATCTTAAGTACGATTATGAAGGTTTTGAGATTACTATTAATTACCTCTTTTTTTTATTTAGTTGTTAAAATCAAGTTTATTAGTGTGATTAATAATTAACTATCTATCACAAAAAGAATGTCTAAATCTTGATTCCCTACTAGATTTTTATGTAATTATTGTTAATATTTTTGAATAGTAGAAATTCCTAAATTGTTTTGATATCTCTTTAGAGATTATCAAATCTTAATTCTAAGTTGATTAAATGAAATCTTTTTCTTAGTTAAAATCCTTAAGATTGCAGTACTAATCCAGAAATTCTCTATTAAGTTCGACCCTAATTTTGGAGATGTACGCCTTCATATATTTAGGATTGTGTGCAACTCTCTTTAATTGTATAGGTCTATTCATAAAAGCATTCTAACAATTAATTAACGTGAAATCAATTTTGAGAATTAATATCACATTTATCAATTTAAGACAGACGATAAAAACCATAAAATTAAATTTAAGAGAAATCAATTAAGCAATTGAAGCAAATAAGAATAAATCATATCCAAAGGTTCATCACAATCTAAACTAAATAGTCTACTCTCCCATAGGTTCAACAATAATGGCATTAAAAAAAAAACAAATATCATAAAATATAATAATAGACCTCTTGTTATAGAAACAATATTGCAACTTGATTCTCTCTATAAATTCTTGATATGACCCTAAATTGAACTTTGTTTTAGCTAGAATTGGAAGTTTCCTTCTCCTTGAATAATCTTCTATCCAAAGTGAAAAGTTCATCCTGAAGAAGTAGACAGTGTGTTCTCCCAAGATGGTAAAGAGAACTCTTCAGTTAAGGAAAGTAAAGCTTCTCCATGCATGAGAAATTTTAGATCTTGAAAGTTTCCTAATTTTGCAAGAATAAACATTCTCTCTTCTCTAGTTGGGTCCCTTTCCTCTTGTGAAGACAAGACAAGTGTTTAGGGTAAGATATAATCATGTCTTCACAAGTGGTGTTAAAATCACTGTTTTATGTACTTTTTTTTCAAGTGTGATAGGACTTAGACATGGTCATGTTGATTCCGTATAACTCTCGGCTATGAATTCTTTTGAACACTAGATAATTCTAGATGCGACACAAGATAGACATGATTGTGTTGTTTTCCATGTCACTCTAAGCTTCTTAACTCTTTCTTTTTCCTTCAAAATGTAGGAGGCTTTTGGCACAACTAAAGGACATGATTATGTCCCTCTCGTGTCACTCTTGTAAACTCTTCATTTCTTGCTCAATGACTTTCAAAATGTATAGAACTTAATCAAATTCTTTTCTTCTTGAATTTACACTTTAGAAGACCAAAACCAAATTAGAAAGATTTTAAGTGCTATTTTCACAAGATTATTCATCAAAATAACCAATTTAAGCATATTTTAGAACTTATGATTAAGGGTCCATTTATCAAGAAGGAAGAGGAAAAAACTAGAATAGGATGTAGCCATAGGGGATGATTAAGCCCCTATTGGTCAAACTATACGAACCACTGAATCATCCTTGCAAAGGGAGGATAATTTGGCTAACACTATAGCTGTGAAGCCTATCTCAGGTTAACAAGGATTCCTCTTTGTAGAAATTTAAAGTGTCATAATGATTCGGTTAAACTGGTTATAAGAAACAACCGAGAGAAGAAATGAGGTGATGTAAGAGGGGATCTATTGAAGGATGAACCGACAGGAGAGGTTATTGGGTTTGATGGCATTCCAACCAATCCACATGCCCTTTATGCCAAGTTAAGTGTCGAGGTGCAAGAAGAAACTTAAGATTTATTTGAGGAGTGAACCTAATATAAAGGGGTTAACTGATTATGGATGACTGTGATTTTTTTTCTTTATTTTTTTATAATTTATGATTTGAATGTAACAAAGTTAAGGTGCCAACCTCAATACACGAACTTTACCCGTTTAATATAATGGACTTGAGTTTTATGCTAACCGGTAGCCAAGTCTATTGGCAGTTTGCTAAAGAGATATGGAGTTTTGCTAAATAAAGCTCAAGTTTTTATGTCCCGAGATTCCTTCCTTGTATCTTTGAAAAGTCCAAGATTTGTGCCATATCATTATTATCCCTTAAATACTGCGAAGCGACAATTACTATGATGGATCACAGGATTGTGCTGCCTATCAATTAGGGGACTTAGGATAGCCAGTAGATTGACTCCTAAAGATTTAATGTAACTTTGGGAGATTCTCTTGTCATTAATTTCTTCTATAAATAAGGGACATAAGCCTTTTCTTGTCCATCAAACTTTAAAAATTTTTCCTAACATCTTTTTCATAAGTGAAGCATGGTTGAACAGATTGAGTCCTAAGGGAAGCTTAAGCATTTTTTTTCGAGGATCCATGTTCAAAACAATTTCACCAATTTTTGGGGTGCAAGATGGTGGATTATGCTCTATGGCGAACAATGGATGTTTAAAGCCTCATTACCCATTGTAATATAAAAGTCCCAAATAGCAGGGGACCAGCTGTTACCGGTGGCCTTTTCAGATCCTTAGGTAAGAGGGGCCACCTTTTCTTAAAGCTCCAATGGCTTGCTCAATTTAGTAACCTACTTAGGAGGTGATTCTAGTTTGACTTGGTCAGCATGTGTTCAAGTTTTCCCTTAGCTACAAGATCAACTTCAGGAGACTAGGTTTGCACATGGGCTTTGGTTAGAGTAGAAAAGCTCCCACGTCTATTCTCGATCTAACTCCATTTCTTCCATTTGTGATTATTAGGAGTGAATGCAAGTTCGTTAAGTTTGTGGGAGACATGGCAGTTATGAAAGTAGTGGGTGCTGAGCCACTAATGCACTTCCTGAAATTGTCAAGAGCGGAGTGGTATAGTTTGTGATGAATTGCCATGCATCAAGCAGGATGGTCATGGCCAAGTGAACTAAGTAATCTTTTAGTATACTCAGTCTTTTTATAGAAGATCGGGTAAGAATTAGAGGTTAGCTTGTGGACTATTGGATTGGTTTATGTCCTAATTAGATCAAGCTGAGATTGAGGAAACCTACTTCCAAATTCACCCATCAACACCTCCATAGTTGTTTGCTTAGTTGATTGAAGAAGAATACTATTCAATTTTAAATGAAAAAAACTTTTCGACCTTAAGATGACAATAAAGAATATTTGATCAAGAAATACCATATATTAATGTAATTAATGCATTATTATACCTTGTTAAATTACATGACCTAATATATCCTTTGTTGTTAATTCATTAGCTAAGTTTAATTCGCATCTAACATTAAGACACTAAATGAATTAAGTATGTCTTTTGCTATTTCTAATGTACTCTTGACATGGGCTTGTTATATGCAATGGATCAAGCCAACAAATCATTGGTTATGTAGATGGTAAACTTTTATCTAACCATATAAGACCCCATTTTAAACAGGTTATTAATATAGTGGTAATATAACTACATCATATTACACTACAAAACAAACACTTGCTACAAATTCTTTAAATTATATTGAAATTACAGCAGTTCATAAAAACTTTTAGATTATTTTAATAATCTATAGTGTCCTATGTAACTTATAGGATAAATAACCTTAATAAGAATGGAATCAATGTGATGGTTGTCGGGCTTTAGGTAATTAGAGTTATGGGTTTAATTCCCTCTCCTCTTCCTTATAAAAGCATGAGTATAAAAGAGGCTTAAGGGGGTGGGGTGTGGGGCGGCAGCAGGGGCGGTGTTCTCTAGAGATAACATCCCTAGTCTCCACATTCCAAAGAGTACATTAAAGTCAAAGGAAGAGAGAGTGAGATAAAAGTCATAAAAGATTAATGAAAACCATGGATCAAGTACGTTTCCACACATTATTATTAATCTTATATATTTTTTTGTGCTTTAATTTCATGCATGTGATCTTGGTGTGAAATCATGAAATTATTCCAACAACTGGTATCAAAGCATCAAGTATAAAATTAGAGCCTTAATTGGTACTAAATTTTTTATATGTGTCCTATTAATAATAAAAAGTTTTGTCATGAAATGTGCGTTTTATATATATGTGTAAGGCCTTAACCTGGAGGCAATTATAACCCGCTATGTGTCCTCTCTTTATAGGACACGTAAAGGCTATAACAACCTAAAGCACAATATAAACACATAAGATATAGTCTCCTTAACTCTCATAAAGGGTACATCAGAATGTTCAAAACCTATATAACATATAATAAAATTCCTTTTGAAAAAGTCTCCTATTATCAAAACAAAGTTGGCATAAACCAAGCCAACATAATCAAGGTAATTCTGACTCTACTAGATATGTAAAATCTCTCAAATGCTATAAAAGATATCCAAGAACATAAAAATCCAAAATCCTTCATAACATATAAAAATCTTTAACAAAATTCTAAATTATGCATAAGATCTAAAAATTCTTTTCTCTAACTCTTGTATCTGAATCTATTCCTCAGTAGGGTAGTCTGGACCAATATCGCCATCCCCTTGATCTATTTATAGATCATAACCAGAAATATCATATACTATTCCATCTTCACCTATACCTGAAAAATAAAAGAATGAGCAAAAACACCTAGTACGCCAATCCACAAAACAAATGCATATGTACACGCAACATATATATATATATATATATATCAAATGCAACTTAATCTAATGCAAACAATCAGATTATTATCTTTGTTAAACCAGCAAAACAACACGATTCAGAACTATGAATTCATAGTCCCAAACTTGGAGTAACTCAAACCCTTGAGAAATCAACCAACTCTTGAAAATAAGTAATTATATACATATATTGGTGAATGGGTACTCCCCAAACACTAGCGACCATACTACCAAATCACCTAAATCTACCAAAATCATCTCCAAGTGCAAGTCTACTAGGGACAACGACACACAAGGGTCATCAATGTGCTACACTAGTATCATTGTTTGCCAGGTCTGTACAAGTCATAACCAAACATACCCAGCAGACAAATTAAGTAAGCCGAATAGATTTAGGTTGATTATTAATATGTTCCTATAGCAAAACAAACAGAATACTAAACCTGTAATCACATACAGCAAACAAGGAATTGTCATATCTTTTTAATTTCAGGAACAAATCTACAAAACTACAATCTCCTTTAATAACCCAAAATCTCCAAATCTCCTGATAATATAATATGAACAGCAACAATTAAAATTTTCAACATGAAATCAAAATTTAACATATCTAATTTCTCCAAAACTTTAACCTTTTAAGGAAACTCCAAAATAGCGCCTTCTTCCTCAATCAATTTTCTCAAAATTCCAATAAAACATATCTTACTCCAAATACCTAATTTTGCAAATCAGCAAAAACAAACATGTATCATCAAAATTACATCTTATGATAGATCTAGGTTTATGAAGATAAACTTACCGTGATTAGATCCTTCGACCCCTTGTTAATCACCAAAAGATCATATTTTGCACAAAACTAGGGTTTGCTCAAACAAAATCTCCTTCAAAACGAAAAGAGATATGAGAAAAACAATCATCAATTCTTATAATCTTAATGGATCTTGTTTAGATTTGCTTACCTAATCCAAAATCTTTGATCTCCTCTTGAATCCCCTCTCAAAACCTCTCAAACAACCCTAGAATTCTCTCTCTATAATAAAAAGAGAAGAAAGAACAAATAAAACCCAAAGCCACCAAAACCTATTTTAAAACAGTGTTTTTGGAACCAACGTCGACCCTAAGTCGGTAGCTTTGATGTGAACGCCGGTAGCCTTGGTGTGTAAGCCGACGGCCTTTGGTCGGCTTTCCCCCATATGCTGCCATCTTTCACAATTTCGTTCGCAAACATCTAAAACTCTAAAACTAATACAAAGCTGGCAGCCTTGTATTCAAAGCTGACAACTTTAAGCCAGCCTAAAACCTCCCTTTCTTATTCCTTGCGAACAACATCCTCGGGTCCAAATACGTCTGTTAAAAGACAAAAATGCCCTTTTTAACAATACTTTATTACAATTCTATCCTTCAATATAAATTATTTACTTGTATGTTACAATATGCTTTTCGGATAATCATGAAAGTTTTGTCCTTCATCGATTTTTGAATGGTTCTATCATGTAATTACTCCTTTGGCAAAATCTTTGACTACGGAGAAAGACACATAAATTAATATATATTATGGATCACAGCATGATCATTTTCGATGATTTCAAGGAATATTTTATACAGTTGTTTTCTTGTCATTATAAATAATAAACGTTCTTATATTTCGCTTTACCTTTACTGTCCTGTTTCAATTGCAATGGATTCAAGGAAAGGGATTGGCTTATCTTGAGTAATTTAAATACCATATGTGAATATTTTCTTTTCATTGACTTATGTCATTCATGCTTGGAGGCAAAAATTGTTGAACTTGTGTGTTCAACATGAATTTTGATGATGAAATTAGTTGTGCAATTAACCACTCAATTGTGTTAAGTTACACTTAATTAGCCACACAATTTGAATGAAGCAAAATGCTTGAATATTTATATGTGTGTGTTTGCATTTTTGGGTACTGTACTCTGTTGTAGGATATGTAAATCAAACTGCACCGGCTGGTAAGCTAGTCTATGTCAAGCAAAGAACATCTTCAAATGCAATTCAGGCCATGGCATAAATCGCATACCAGGTCACCGATTCAAAATGGACCAGCTTGTCGGTGTGGCTAAAACTAACCGTTAGACTTTGTCTGATCCAACTGTTGGAGATGTTTTTAGGAAATAATGACTGGGCTTTTGGAGAAGCTTATAAATAGAAGTTATTGAAGACTTATAAGAGGTCGACTGAGCTTAGTTCTTGCATACAAAATCTTGTAAATACTCTTAAAGATTTATTTGCAATTTGTATTGTTGTGAAAAAAAGAGATAAGTATAATGCCCTTTGTCTTGTAATTGCTATCAATTTGTAAAGGCATTATACTTAGTCAGTTGAGTGTTTTAAGTAAAGTCTTGAGTTGAGTCTATAGTGTTTGAGATTGTAAGGACTCAATTCAAGCATTTGTATTATTGATGTGATGAAGTCGTCTATTGAGGCAATTTATTTTGTGTTGAATAAAGTGATAAAGTCTTCTATTGAGGGAGGCAATTGTTGTCGACTGTAAATGTCACAACCCTAAGATGGGGCCCAGTAGAATTATCCTGAAGTCATCATACTACGTATGTACCCGTAATATGAGAAATATCTTGCAAGTAAGAGATTACAAGACTCTATCTTATTTATTTAATTCTCATAATTTAATCATACATATATATAATAACTTTATTTAAATTTACTGAGGATTTGATTGTTTTACATTGTGCTAAGATAGCAGAGAATCGATATCCCCCAACAATAATGAAAATTAGGTGTAACATACAAAATACAAAGTTTCTATTGTTTATACAATTTATCAAATTTGCATTCTAAGTTTAATATAATCAATATTTCTAATTTCACTATAGTTTGATGGAGAAGCACTCTTCATAAACTCTTAACCTAATCCCAGCTAGCATTATACCTACACAAGCACTGTTGGAGGGTGAGTGAAACCACAACTCAATGAGATAACCTGATCAGACCACACATCAGGCAATAACAACCAAGTTTAATTAACAAGCGTATGCAATGTAACAATCAATCATATGTACAAGTACAAGTTTGGATAACTCATAATTCAAACAGGATGTAGATTTACGCCCTCTCATCGGGGTTGAAGAAACCTAATCGAGGAACTCTACCTTATGACCCACCCACCTAGGAGAATCAGAGAACAAATGGAGAAAAATTTTACTCATATCCTTGGAACAAAGAAACTCCACTAAGTGTTAGTCATTTCATGCTCATACCATGGGTGGCGTTCCTTTTTTGTTAGTTCCCGTGGAACCAAATGGAACAAAGAAAACCTTGAGTAGATCTAGGAAATTTACATCTAGAAAAACTAAATGTTAACAGAGAACCGAAACACTAAAACATAGCAGGATGTTACGCCTTTATGCAATAATGCAATTTATTCAATGCATGATCATTTTATTTAAAGATCATATGGTATTATGTCAGTTTATTAGGTGACCAAACAATTCACAGACAAACATCAACATGTTTCAAACATTATATATCATCCAATTTGGTTATCACTTTAAATAACATAGTTTGGCATTCAGTCAAACACCATACAACAGACATTATTCCCATCCCTGTATACATAGCAGTTTTGATTTGTTATTCTCACCTGTTGTCCTTGCTAAATTGTTATAATAGTCTACTGGAAAGTCCCATTACTAATATGTTTCTCCTATAATATGAGATAACAGGTACTCATTACTATATTATTATCTGCATAATAATGCCGGTTGTACCTTTTTTGGGTCCTAAAGTTAAGTTTTACTATTCTTGATCTATTTTACTTATTTGAATATGGGTTTTAAATCTTACAAGTGTTAAGTTTTTCTAGTTGAATTATAAAATTCGTATAAACTCACTTTTCTTAGGAAAAGTGCCATATATGATTCCAAATACTAGTTTAAATAGCATAATTTTAATTTAGGTCTATTGTACTCATTTTAACTCCGATTTTAGCACATGAATAGGTGCTAAAAAGCTTTTTGAATATAGTTTTCAATTATTTATTTCAATCATGTATTTTGTATATTTTTTCTTTCATCACTTTAATGATCCGAAAGGTATCTCTATGATATTATTATTCTTGTTTTGTGTTTTCAGTTTTGTTCAAGTTTAATTCTTTGTTTTATGAACGTTTTAATAAGTTTTAGAGATTATTCTTAATTTAAGTTCATTATTCCTCTTTGGCCAAATCATCTATTATTATTTAGTTTTATTGTGCCTATCTTGATCTTGTTTTAGACATTTATCTTTAGTAAATGGGATCATGTTTACTATTATTTTTATGATCTATATTAATCTACACTTGATATCCTTGTGATCCTACATATGATGAAATCATATATCTATTTCCTAGAGTATTTCTTAAGTTTAATTTCCTAATCACAACCTATATCATCATATTAGCTAGTTTGTTCTTGAATTATCAAAATTTAGCCTTGTAGACTCTATATATATATATATATGCGCCAAGACACATATTGGGTTTTTAGAAATATGGGACTTCTAAGCTAGATCATCATCTATTAATTTAATATTTTGATGGCATTAAATCATAATTCTAAACCTGACTCTTTTCTGATATAAGCCAAGACTTACGCTATAGCCTGTATAAGTAGTTCCTGAATTGATCACTTGATTTTAGGTTAAATCAATATATTGCTCAACAGTCATTTGAATCATGACAACTTTAATCTTAAAACCCTATCTCCCTCGGTGTGTCACGACTATATATGCATACATTTAAGCATACTTTTGAGTTTAATTACAAGATCATTTTTCTTAAGTACCCATAGGGCCAAAACATATCATAGTGACACATCTACGATTTTTCTATATTATGTTGCTTCTTAATCTCATTTATACTTTTTGAAATGCATCTTTTATGCATGTAAAATACTTGATTTTAACTTATGGTATACATAAATCCTAACATAACTGAAATATGACATTAAGCATGTACAAGTTTAGATCAACTAGTTGTGTTCTTAAATTTAGTTTTAGAATTCCTATCTTTCCTAAGATCCTGGGGCATAGAGTTATATACGCATTGGTACATTTCTAATTTTATCTCATTTCTTTAATTTAAACATATATATAGTTACTTGAAATTTGAATAATCATAAATCCATTTTGTTTATCAAATTCAAGATAACTTTCCTTACATGCACTTATATGACCGAATATATAACTTGTATATGTACATATATCTTAATCACTTCTTTTAGTAGCTTAATACATTTAAACCTATTTAGTTGAACTATAGTAATTATCATAAAATTAGTAGTAAAGATAACATAATTTCTTTTAGAATTCCTATGAAATCGAGTGACGTACTTATGCATGTATTATTAAAATAAATATTAATTCGTCAATTCAATTATGTGCTTAATAATCTCTAATTAAAGTACTTTTAATTCCATATTATTTATCAAAGATAAATATGATTTTCTTTAATGTCAAAAAGTCTGCACGGCTTGTGTTAGAGGTCGTCTAGAAACTTAAATATGTGAATTTTTCCCATTCAAGTCCAGAATTGATTTTTCTTGCTAATTCAATTCTATCTAGTATATTTCATCCTTAGCAATTTATTTTTAAGCTATGATTTGCTAACTAGTATGCCTTAAAATAGGAAAATTTATTTTTAATCTATTAGTTATTCCATAGGAACCATATTCATCAAGAGATCATTCGGTCTAACGAATTACAGCTCATTTCCTAAGTGATCACCCATCCTAGCACTCTTAACTTTTAGTGTTTTGAGAAGTTTCGAGTATTATACAAAACAATCTCAATAGTTAAGTTTCTATACTTCTCTTACATCATTTTTCGGGTTGAAAACTAAAGTCTAAAGTCTACAGGATCGGATAGATTTAGGTTTTTCACCTACACGATTAGAGTTTCTAAATCTGATATGATAAACTAGGGTTTTAGTCTATATATGATTAAAATATTATAACTTTCATGTTTATGAAATCAGAATTTTAATTTGAGCTTTAAATTTATAGATTTTGATCAGTTATTGATACTATCAGGTATATTTCAACCTTAGCGATTTATTTCTAAATTTCCTTTTACTAATAAATGCACTCTAGAAATCAAATCATCTAATGTTATGATCAATTTTCTAATATCTAGTGTTTTTATTTGTTAGTTTATTATCTCTTTGATAAGTAAAATGTAATATTAGCTAGTCAAAATACATACTAGCATGACATAGTTTTAAATCATTATAAGTACATACACATGTAAATTATATATGTTCAATAATAATTAATGTAGGGACTCATTAATATTATATAAATTTCTATGTTCAGTATCATATTTGCGTAATTTTAAAGTAATCAAAACCTTACTTTGTGTGGTTTTGAATTGAAGAGCACATTGCCACGTTCACAACACCACTTTCGGAATTGAAATCAATTATAGTATGTGAAAGATATAGAATTTTGAAGTTTGTGGGAGATTTTGTTTTCTTTTTATTATTTCTTTTTTTTCTCTTTTTTTTATTCTTCTTCTTCTTCTTTGCAAAGAAGATTGATTTCTTCTTTTTTTTTTTCCTTAATCTATGCATCAAAGAGAGTAAAAGAGAGAAAGAAAGAGAGAAGAAAAAAAGTGAGAGAGCAAGATGTTGGAGAGAGAGAACGAAGCAAAGAGAAAGATGGAATGAAAAAACAATATAGAATGACAAAGGAGACGACTGATGAGGGGAATTTATATTGTTGATAAACTTGGTGGGCAAGTAGATTTTAATAACTTGCTGAGAAAGTTTATTTTTTGGGTCCAAATAACATGTATGATAAATACTCATTCGTTAATATTTTTAGATAAAAATTTACATACCTAGTATATTAAATATTCTGAACATTATGGTATACTTAAAATCTTTAGTTTAAGACTTTTATTTTCCAGCTTTAATATCTGATATTATAAATTATGATTTATTCATTAAGGGTTTAATTTATTAATGTTTTGATATTTTTTGACCTAATTACTAATTATATTATCCTTAATTTGACTTTATTTATATTTTACTATTATCAATTTATAGGGCTTGTCCTTTATTCACATCTTTCTAATTATTTTCATGATCTAATTTACTATCATACTTATTATTCTTAGTTTTTATTTTATATATTAACCATATTATTATTGTTATATCTTTTTGAAATCGTTTCTTTGGTATAAATCTTATATATACACACATATTTTATTTAAGGTCAAAATTTATAGATATTAATTTGTTTTTAATCCCATCGCATATTTTCTAACCATAGTAATTCATTTCTAAATTACCGCTTTCTAACCAATAAGCTTTAAAATTAATCATTTCTTTTATGCTTGAAATTTAAGGCTATCTATGATTACTTGTCGAGTTATTGACTCGCATTCTAAAATCTTGTCTTTTATTGCCTATGAATTTATTTATCTTGTTTGTTGATGATTGTAAATTTTCTAGTGCTATTTTAGGGTTTAAAATACTAAAGACATTTTGATAACCACTATATCCTCATCTAGTATGTGCATAATTTATTTTTTTATTTTTATTTTTTTTTATTGAATTTAAAATAGAAAAATTTTGGGTTTATAATAAAAATAGATTTATTATCGATCATTGATTATCCAAGGTTATAAAAGTTACATTTTGTGTTTTAGAATTTTATTGGTAAAGATTGGTAAAGATTCTAATCTTCCTAACTATAAAATTAGTCACACTTTAATATTTTTAAATTCTAAAAAATCAGGGTGATCTTTGCATCTTTCTCAAAGTTCTTTAAAATTATAAAATAAAATTTTTGGTAATTATCATATTCGAGTTGCATATATTTAGGGGGTTTACAGTAAAGACTAGGGGGTGGACTAAACTCCACATTATATCATGATGCAAACTTCCTTATCCCTATCTCTTTAATTATTATTGTTATTTATATTTGTTGTTGTGTATAATTTAGACTTTGAGTTTTTAAGAAGAAATTGAAACTAGGCATAATCTACATTTCTTAGGTGTTACTTAGTTCTTACAAAAATAATATGGATAGTCTTAATCCATACGGGAAGTTCAAAAAGAATTTATGGTAGACTTAAAGATTAAAGTGCCAATGTTCGATTGTTGAAAATTAATATGTTCTTGTTGATAAAATTAGAAGTGTACATATATAGGATATTTATTATGCTATTATTCATTAAAGATGGAATAATGGAATCTCGTGGAAATTCAATTTTGCATTAAATTTAGTTAGAGAATTGTAGTTAACATCTCTAATGAAAGGATAAAAAAATTATTGACATAATCAAATATTTATTCCATGTAGGCTTATTAATCACCAAAGTGGCCTGAAGTATAATTAGACATTTAATTATGTGATTATCAATTGTTTGTGTTTTGTGGTGTTGTTCAATGACATAAAGGTTGAACTAAACAATTGAGATAGCATGCATATTTATTTGAATATGATTGATAATCTATTAAATTTTATTTGAATTGGGACAATTGTTATTTGAGTTTATGTGTTTGAGTATTGCCCAAAGGTGAACTTAAGCACATGATTAAAGTTCTAATGTTATTTGAATCCATTTATGTTGACTCAAAGCATTAACGTATGAGCTTGTATAATGTTTGCAACAATAAATAGTATGTATGTTATGGGCAATGGTGTAATCAAGTTCAATGGGCTTAACCATGTTGATTGGGCTACACAAATCCAATTCCAGTTAGGTATTATGGATTTGGATTTAGCATTAGTTACCAATGAAAAGCTTGTTGCCATTACTAAAACTCGTACCAAAGCTGAAAAGTCTTTTTGATGAGGCTTGTGAAAGGTCTAATAGGATAGCTTTAAACTTGATAAGGATGAGTTTAGTTGAAAATGTTGAGCCATCTATGCCCAAAACCGACAATGAAGGGAGTTTATGTAGAAAATTAAGAAACACTCTCATTCAAACATACTGACAAGTCAGTTGTGGGGAGTCTTATAAGTGAGTTGACAACCAATAAATTTGACTGGTCACAAGCCATGCATGACCATGTAAATCATATGATGAATTTGGCAGTAAACTTAAAATCATTGGATATGGAAGCAAATGAGACTTTTTTGTTTCGGTTCCTTATGAACTCTCTTCCTTCTGAATTTAGCAATTTCTAGGAAACTAAGGCTATGTTTGTTTAGGAAGAGGGGAGTTTGAAGAAAATGAAAGGAGATTTTGTTCATCTTACTATCCATAATGAAGATAGAAATAGCAAAGGAAAAACCAGGCAAGAAGAGGAAGAAGAAGGATAAGGCTCTACTAAAAATCAATGAAGATCAGATCCATAAGCAATAGAAATGCTACTGTTGTAAGAAAGTTAGCCATCTATTTGAGGAAAGATTGTCTAAAGAGAAAGGAGTGGTTCATAAAGAAAGGTATACATTATGTTTTTGTATGCTTTGAATCAAACCTTATTGAAGCTTCTAATAATTCCTAGTGGTTAGATACTAGTGCAAGTACTCATGTGTCTCATGTTACATAGGGATTCCTTTTGATCTAGTCTATAATAGAAATCGAAAAGTTTTCCTTTATGGGGAACCAAATGAAGGCACACATAGAGGGCATTGAGACTTATAAATTGATCTTAGATACTGGATGTCATTTAGATCTTGAAAAGTGTCTTTATGTCCTTAATTGTGCTAGAAATTTAGTTTCCATTTCAAAGTGGATCATTTTAGTTTTAATTTTAAGATTAGAAATGGTGTTTTTTCATTATATAAGCATAAGTACTATTATGATTCTAGTACTTTAATGGATGATTTATATCATTTTAATCTTGATGTTAATTTTTGTTGAATCCTTGCTTAATGTTTAACACAGTATACATAGCAAGCATAATGCACATGATGAATGTTTTGCTTTCTTGTGGCATCAAAGACTAGGTCACATATATAAGGAAGGATTATTGAGGTTGGTGACAAGTGAAATCTTACCTCAATTAGATTTTGCTTATTAAGATGTGTTTGTGGATTACATTAAGGGAAAGGAAACCAAACACATTGAAAAGAACCCAACCACAAGAAGCAATAAACAACTTAATTTAATACAACTGATTTTTGTGGTCCTTTTGGTGGTGAAAAGTATTTCGTCACATTTATTGATGACTTTTCAAGACATTGCTACTTATATCTACTGCATAAAAAATCTTAGGCTGTAAACATCCTAAAGGTGTTTATTAATGAGGTTAAAAGATAGTTAGAGGTAAAAGTAGTAAGGCCTGACAGAGGTAGTGAATATTTTGGTAGGAGTAATGAAAGTGGACAATGTGTAGGTCCATTTGAAAAGTTTCTTGAGACTAAGGGCATTTGTGCATAGTATACAATGCCTGGTACACCATAATAGAATGGTGTAGCTGAAAAGCAGAATCATACTCTTATGGACATGGTTAGGAGTATGATAAGTCATTGCACCATACCTTCTTCTTAGTGCACATATGCATTAAAGACTACTGCATATCTTTTAAACAGGGTTCCTAGTAAGACAATTTTTGAGATACCTTATGACCTATGGATAGGAAGGAAGCCTAGTTTAAGGCATCTTCATGTTTAGGGTTGCCAATGAGAGGTAAGGATATATAATCGATATGAAAAGAAACTGGACGTAAGAACCGTTAATTGTTACTTTATAGGCTATCTTGAAAATTCAAAAGGGTATAGATTTTACTATCCTAACCATAATATGAGAATAGTAGACTTTAGGAATACTTGGTTTATTGAGAATGTCCAAAACAGTGGTAGTGAGAAACCACAAAGGGTGGATATTCAAGAGATTCAGGTGGAAAACGCCTATGATTAATGTTTCTCCTTAAGTTTTTGTTCCTTTTGTTGTATCATAGCCACATAACATATGAGAAAAACAAATGAATGTACTTAACGCATTGAACAAATAGGCAAACAATCACTAAGCTAATAATGAGCAAGTCGAGAATGAGCAAGTGACACCACAAGAATGGCATTAAAGAGATCCAAAAGGCAAAGAAGATCAACCATTCCAAATGATTATGTGGTTTATTCACCATTCACCTGAACATGAATGTGACTTGAGCATTGATGAAGACCCAGTCTCATTCAAACAGGCCATGGAATGTAGCAATTCTAAAAAGTGGCTCAAAGCCATGAAAGAAGAGTTAAAATCAATAGATGACAACAAAGCTTAGTAACTTGTAGAGTTGTTTGAAGGTTCTAAAAGAGTTGGATGTAAATGGTTCTTTAAGACCAAAAGAGATTCAAAAGGCAATATCGAAAGATATAAGTCCAGACTTTTTGCTAAAGGTTACAATCGAAAAAATGGCATTGATTACAAAGAAACCTTTTCTCCAGTTTCAAAGAAGGACTCTTTAAGAATTGTTATGGCTTTGGTGGCTCATTATGACCTAGAGCTTCACCAATTGGATGTAAAGAACACCTTTTAAATGTTGGATTGGAAGAAGAGGTTTATATGGACCAACCAAAGGGTTTTTCAACTACAAGAAAGAAAAACTTAGTGTGTAAATTGAGAGAATCAATACATAGATTGAAACAAGCTTCCAAACAGTGGTATCTTAAGTTCAATAATAACATTCTATCATATGGTTTTGTAGAGAATATTGTCAATTGGTATATCTATATGAAGGTCAGTGGGACTAAGTTTATTTTATTGGTTTTATATGTTGATGATATTCTACTAGTCGCTAATGATAAAAGGATGTTACATGATGTTAAAATATTTTTCTCTAAGAACTTTGAAATGAAGGATATGGGTGAGGCATCATATGTGATTGGAATAGAAATATTTCGTGATAGATCACATGGATTGTTGGGATTGTCTTATAAAGGCTATATCAATAAAGTACTAGAGAGATTCATAATGGAAAAGTGTTCTGCAGGTTTAGTTCCAATTCAGAAAAGAGGACAAGTTCAGTGAAAAGCAATGCCCTAAGAATGATTTGGAATGAAAGGAAATGGAACTATTCCTCATGCATTAGTCATTGGCAACTTAGTGTATGCTCAAATGTGTACTCTACCAAACATCATTTTTGCTATTGGGATGTTAGGTTGATATTAGAATAATCCTGGAATGGAACATTGGAAAGCTATAAAGAAAGTACTTAGGTATTTGCAAGGCACTAAGGATTACATGCACATTTTAAAAAATCAAGTAACCTTGAAGTAGTGGGATGCTTGGATTCGAACTATGCCAGTTGTGTTGACTCAAGGAAATGTACTTTTAGTTGTTTGTTTCTATTGGCTGGATGGGCAGTCTCTTGGAAGAGTGGAAAGCAATTTGTCATTGTTACTTCCACCATGAAAGCTGAATTTGTAGCATGCTTTTAGGCTATAGTTTATGCATCGTGGTTGCAAAAATTTATCTTAAGTCTTGGTGTTCTTGACAGTATAGATACACTGTCGAGAATTTACTATGATAATTGTAGTTGTTTTCTTCTCTAAGAATGACAAGTATTTGAAGGATAGAAAACATATGGATTTAAAATACTTGTCTATCAAAGAAGAAGTGCAAATATAGAAAGTGTCTATTTAGCATAGAGGAACTGATATGATGATAACAGATTCGTTAACTAAAGGTTTGACACCCAGAACATTTACTAGCCATGTTGAAAAGATAGGCATTATGGAAAAGTCTTTGTTAGCATAGTTTTATGATTCGTTTGTGTATATATACACACACACACAAACACACATATGATTGTTAGCTCAATTTACTATGACATTTTATGAATTCAATTAAAGTAATGTGTTTGCTAATTTAATTGTTATCCATGTCATAGTTGTGTACATGTACTGTTATATGTGATAACATGCTATGTCCTTGAAATAAGATAATAAAGCTAAAGATAACAGTACTACCTAACTAAGGGAATATGAGTTGAGTTAATTATGTAATACATAGAAGGAATAAGATTGATAAAATAATTTAGGATCACCATGATCCAATTTACTTAAATCATTTAAGGATGATGACTTGATATGTTCAATGTATAGTGTGCACTTATGGTTGTTGAATCACCAAGTCGTCACCTGGCTAAGTGGGAGATTGCTAGATTATTTTAACAATCTATAGTGTCCCATGCAACTTACAACCCTAATAAGAATGGGCTCGATGTGATGGTTTTTAGGCTTTAGGTAATTAGGGCTATGGGTTTTAATTCTCTCCCCTTTCCCTTATAAAAGCATGAGTACAAAAGAGGTTAAAAAGGAGTTTTTATCTAGAGATAACATCCCTAACCTCCATATTCTTTACTATAAAAGAATACATTAAAGTCAAAGGAAGAGAGGGGGAGAAAAAACAATCAATCACAGAGGTCATAAAAAGATTGACGAAGACCATAGATCAGGTATGTTTCCTTACATTATTATTGATCATGTATATTTTTTTGTGTTCTAATTTCGTGCATGTGATCTTAGTGTAGAATCATGGAATTATTCCAACAAAACATGTTAAGAATGTGTACAATGGAGGATTTATGGGTTGACAAATCTAAGAGGCATGTGCACTATCTTTTGAAAAAGGGATGGTGATGCATGTACAACTTAGTTAAAGAAATGATATATCAAAGGAGACAATATTTTACCAATGTTGTTTTTCATTCATGACCTTTAAAGAATAAGGATAGGATATTGATGTTCAATAAATTTATTTGAATATGATAAAACTATTCACCAAGTCATTATCAACTTTAACATTGGAAAGATTAGTGCATGAATTGGAATGTTTCGACTTAAAGATCTTTAGTGATATTGCAATCATTGGAAGTATACTAGGAATTGTGTACTCCTTTCTCTTACACAAGAATTAGTAGTTTGGCCTATTAATCCTTTAAGGCCTAAATAACTCGATTCTCTCTCATGAACCATTTGTATAAATGAATTTATTAAATCCAATTTTTTCCCTATTTATTTATATCTTTTTTATTAGTTAGGTTCTAATGAGACATATTCTTGTACAATGTACATTTAAAGGGGAGTGGTATGTTTGTATGCTTTTAGATAGATGATTATATAGAGTATTAGAAGATGAAGAAAAAGACATTAAAAATAAGATTTTTTTTCACTTCTGTTTATATTTTATCATTTCCTTTATATATTTTATTATTTTCTAATTTTTTTTTCATCTTCCTAATTTCTTTACTCTTTAGTTCTTTCTTGCATAAAACTTTATTCTATAATAATATTAGCTTTATTATTTATTTTCATTTAATTTCTTGTTAAAACAAAGCTATTGCTTTAAAAGCAATTAAAGACATGTATTACTATTTTGTCTTGTAATATAGCTAGGGAAGCCATGCATCCAATACATGTGCAAAAAACAAATCTACATAGATACATATAGATATCATTAATACACACATAATATTAAATAGGATGCCCACTTTTTGGCCTCTATGAGTTTTAATTTTAGATTTTTCTTTTCAACTTCCATACTATGTAAGATTGACTTTCAATAAATCAAATATAACCACCTCATTGGCATCTCTCCAATATTAACTTTAGTGGGTTAGTGGAGACTTTTCATACAATTATTGGTCATCTCATTATTAATTGTAATTTTCAAATTATTATGCCATAAAGACAATTAATATTTTCATGGAAGGATAGTTACATGATAGATTTCTTCCATAAGTGATTTCTTTAATTAGAATATGTAGCATTTGCTGATATTTGTAAGTGTGTGCTTATATTAGGTTAGTGCTACAATTCATTAGCTAAACAATAAAATAATAACATGGCTTGATTATAAACTGTATTCATAATTAAAAAAAAAATTGACAACAATATTATATATCAGGATGTTATATACCACTTTTCTATTATTATTTTTCTCCCCATTTTTGTAAATTAATATATTTTTCTTTTCTAACGGCCTTATAGACTAGTAGCATTTTCTAGATCTTTTAAGTGAGATGTATTGGGTTTGAATCCCTCCTAACCTATTTTAATGACAAAAAACAAAAAGAAAAAGAAAAAGTGAGATTAGATAGGGTCTGTTTGTTTGTTGGCAGATTATAGATATATACACTTTTTTTTAAAACTTTTTTCTAATAAATTATTTATAAATAATTAGATGTATGAAAAAAAAAGTTGGTAGTTCTCATTAAAAGATTAAATATAGATAAAATATAAATAAATCAGATATATTTACATCTATCATTTTGAAAAATATATAGATATAAATGAAAAACAGACCATCTAAATAGACGCTATATGTCTAATAATATGTAAAGATGGTTGCTTGTTTTGTTAACATAATTATTTTTCTCAATGATATATTTAGATGTGAAACATTAAGAAAATCCTTTTAGTAAGATAAATATAAAATAGCTATATGGAAAGGTTACCATAGTTGGCTTATCACATGTTATAGGTGTTTCGGTTGACCTCAGAAAAGTTTTGAGATGATGACACATGTAGGGATGTGATAAGAAGAGACGGAGAAAAAATAAAACTTAATGTCTTATATGGGTGTACATGGTAACAAAGAAGATGTAGTAGACTCAAGTTTTTAGTTTGTTCTTCATTGGATAGTTGTTCCAATCTCTCATGAAGACATTTCAATAGAGTTCACATATTGTTTTCAATCTAGTAATGTGGAAGAATGTGCGAAAATGAGAGACTTTGATATGTAGATTTTAGAGAATGATTTTGATTGTCAGGAGGCTTTTGAACCGGTAAATGAAATCATGTGCTACTTGCACATGATTGCTCATTTGATCCTAATGATCCAATGACCCATATAAAATCTTCTTTCATTGATACGAGCTCTCTTAAAGGTTTTCTTGCACTAAGCTCTTAAGCTCAACGACTTATCATATATAATGCAACTTTTTTTTTCTTAATATAAAGAATTCCTTTTGTTATAAGGCTTATATTAATCCCTTAGCTAATTTTGAAACAAAACAAAACCCATGTGAGCTCCAAAAGTTGTTAACACTCTTGTATCCTGATGACATTAACACTAGTTTTGTGAAATAGATCACATTTGTTTTTTGAGTCTACTCTATAAATGTTTGATTAACATACAAGATTGAGAATGGGAAACTTGTCCAACCATCTTGTTTGAATCATTATACCAAATCTCCTAAGACAATTTTTATTGACTTCAATATTTTGCATGTTGTCACTAATTCAATAAAGATTCATAATATTAAAGCTAGAAACCCTGAAACAACCCACTAAGAAAAAAAAATTAGTTAAAATTATAAAATGTCATTGGATAGAAAACAGGTAAGTTAAAACTCATCTCCAGTTCATTATAATTGTATCGAGCTCATCTCCACTCTCCTTCAGAGAACGATTTCCAATAAAACTGCAATAAACCATCTCTTTACAAGATGAGTTCAATACAACTATAATGAACTCATTTATTTAATGGATGAATTCATTACATTTCAAGAGGATTTTTTATAATTATTTTCAATTTGATGACATTGTTATGATTTTCTTGTTAAAATATTTTTTCCCTCATATTTCCCATGGTGGTCATACTTAAAAAAAAAAAAAACAAATACAATTAAACTAGGGGTTAATGAAAAAGAATTATATTTTCAAAAAATTACAAAAATGTTGCAAGATTGAGAATAATCCCAAATAAAATAAACAATTTAAACTTATCTATTAAAACTTCATTTTTTAAAAATATAGTTTTTTGGAATTGTCTTGATCTCGTACGAGTTAACATGAACTCGACTTTTTAAAAAATAACTTCATTACAATTTAAACTCATCTCTTAAAAAGTGTGTATAACTTACCTATTTTTAAAATTATTTTTATTTATTAGTATTTTTGTAATTTTTATTAAAATATCATTATTTCTTTATTATTATTATTATTAATTTTTTTTTTTTGCCCGACTGCTTATTCCCTTAAATACACACCAACAACACGGTCTAACCGCGGTGTGTTTCTTTTCTCAAGACAAGACCATGTGACCCAAAATGGAATTTAAACCTTAGACCGGCTAACGGTAGACTGGTAGTATAAGTCGTATAAACAGCGGACAAGACCATTCCGCGTGATGGTTTTTATTTTATTTTGTAGAGTCCAGTTCGCTTCTTTACGTGTGACCGACTCTGCTCTTTGACGGCCAAAACAATTAAAGTCAATTCTTGTGGGACCTCACTATAAAGACCCAGAACTTGCCGATCAATATTGTCCACTTTTTCTTTATCTGATCAAGAAATCTACTCTACGAATGGTCCATTCCTCACTTTCAATCTTACATGCAAACATGCCCCATCTTTTTATTCAACAACGACTTGTGCATAAGTTTTAACCCGGTGAACCGATGAAAATTTATCGAGAATAAACAAATACATTTAGAACATATTATACAAACATAAAACATCTACTAATCTATGATAAATAGTTAAGCCTAGGACATCCGTTAACCTATAACAGCAGAGCAAACTTAGTACATAAAGAAAGACGTTGGACATTCATCATCTTAGTGCAAAATAAAGGATATAGGACATTTCGAACTCTTGTGTTTCAGATTAAATGTTCTAGGTCGTTTTGAAAGTTCCAGATAATCGTACATATAGAGTAAATGTGAACATTTAGAACAAATTAGGAACACCCAGAACATTCATCAACCTAATACAAAATAAAAAGACTTATGACATTTCGACTTTGTTTGTTTCAGGTTAAATGTCTCGAGTTATAACATATGTTCCAAGCCGTTTTGGAACCCCTAGAAAAAATTTGGAGCATTGAGGACATTCATTAACCTTATATAAAATAAAAGACTTAGGACATTTCGAACTCGTTTATTTCAAATCAAATGTCTCAGGTGATAACATATGTTCCAGGTTATGTTGGAAGTTTTAGTTCATTATACACCTAGAACAAATGCAAACAGCTAGAACAAATTAAGAATACCTATAGGACATTTGTCAAGCTAGTACAAAATAAAAAACCTTGGACATTTCAAACTCGTTTGTTCCAGGTCAAATATCCTAGGATATAACATTTATTCCATGTTGTTTTGAAAGTTCTAGATCATCGTGCATCTAGAACAAATACGAACACCCAAAACAAATTAAAAACACCTAGAAAATTTGTCATCTTAGTACAAAATAAAAAACATAAGACATTTCGAACTTGTTGTTATAGGTCAAATGTCCTAGGTTATAACATTTTGGAAGTTTCAGATTATCGTACACCTAAAAAATATAAACTCCTAAAATATTCATCAACCTAGTGCAAAATAAAAAACCTAAAATATTTCGAGCTCAGTTATAACAACCGATGGACCATTGGTTTTTAACATTCATCCAATAGCTGTGCTTTACAATCGTATACAAGTCGATTAAAAGCGACTTGACGGAAGTGTAACGCGTTCTTTACGTGTGACCGACTCTGTTCTTTGAAGGCTAAAACAATTGAAGTCTATTCTCCTCAGACCTCACTATAAAGACCCAGAGCTTTCCGATCAATATTATCCACTTTTGCTTTACCTGATCAAGAAATCTCCTTTAGGTATGGTCCATTCCTCAATTTCAATCTTACATGCAAACATGCCCCATCTTTTATGATTTTTCCTTTTGTTTTTTTTGCTGAATATTTCTGGGTTTTTATTCGTACTGCTTTGTAGTTTCATATTTCTTTTTATCAGTTTTTTGCTTTGTCTTGTATCCTTGATTTACTGCTTCGGTTTTTTTTTTATTTCTGCATATTCTTCTTTCAAAGTGATGATCTTGAATTAGTTGAAGAAAGCTGGTAATCTAGCCAAAAAAAAAAAAAAAATTGATATTCTTTGTTATTTATCTGCCTGATTATTAAAAAAATGATAATCATAAAGATCGCCTCTTGCGTTGGAATCATACTGTCATGAATATACAAGTTGATTGATTTAATGGTGGCTGGCTTGATGCTAAATTGATTTGTTTTCGCTTTTGCGTAATTTATGCCCGTGTTGCTGGAGGACGAGTCTCTTGTTGTATAATCACTGATCAGAGTCGGATTTCGATGTTCATGCCCAAAGGAAAATTGAATTAAGATTTACAATTGAGATCGTATGTGATTAACTGATTATTATGGAGTCTAGCACCTGTCTATCGTCACTTAAAAAAATTACCTATATACAAGTTGGAGGATATTAATTACCAAAATCCCTTACAACATCGTATCTTTAAAACGAGATATTAAGATTTTGCATACAAGCCATATGAATAAATCACGTTATCATTGTTGGAATTTTTAGATATACCTTGAAGTGGGCTGCATTGTTCTTGTATGTGATGTCACTTATTTATCATGCATTGACTATGTGATGTTCTATTGCCATCTGAAGCATCTGGCGTTCTAAAGTTATGTGAAATCTAATATTCCTGCAGGTTTTTATGATTTTTTTAATTTTTTTTCCTCCATATTTTTTATGGCTTTTCTCTGATCAGGTTCAGGAGACAAAAGGTATGCATATCAAATTTCAGCAAAACTAGACAAAATGGAGGAGAAGTGTGAATTGATCTTAAATGGAGAGGAGAAGGTGAAAAAGGAAGGACTATCTGTCAAATTGAAAGAAAAGACAAGGGAACATGAGGATGCGGAGGAAGCAAAGACAGAGATGGAGTTTGAATTGAATACAAAATCAGTCGAGAAATTGAAGCCTTCATGCAAGGGAGACAAAGAGGAGAAAAATGAAAAAAAAGATGGGTGCAAGTCCCAAAAAAAGGAAGAGAAGAAGGAAAAGGAAAAGAAGAAGAAAGATGAAAGTCAGGATGAGGAGATAGGATCTGGTGATGCTGAGGAGACAAAAAAGCAAAAAGAGAAGAAGAAAGGTAAAAAAGATAAAGATGGGGACAAAGAAGAGAAGAAGAAACATCAAAAAGAGGAAAAGGAAGGGAAGAAAGACAAAAAGAAAGTTCATGCAGAATCTGCTGGAGAAGATTCTGAAGGAAAGAGTAAGGAGAAAAAGAAGGAAAAGAAACCGAAGAAGGACAAGAAGGGTGACTCAGAGGAAGAGGGACATACAATTATGAGCAAGGAGAATATGAATGTTGAAGAGAAGGAGATTGAGAAGCTTAAATTAGAGGGAGAAAAGGAGAGCGGAAGTGAAAATGAAGACAAGGAGAAAGAAGGTAAGAAAAAATTTAAAAAGCATAAAGAGGGAAAAGAGCATGTGAAGGAGAAGCATGGGCATGAATCCGATGAAGGAAAGC